>CAEFZY010038442.1:0-33303 GCA_903066815.1 Brachyrhaphis roseni
TATATATATATATATATATATATATATATATATATATATCTTCTTGTGACTGTATGAGATGCTTGTTTTTGTTTTTCAAAACTAGTAACTTTCTGGTAATTGATAGGTAACTACTAATCATCTCATCCCCAGTAATGGAAAGTTCACTTGACAACTCCCAGTGGTAAAAAAAATACGATTTGTTAAAAATAGAAGGACATGGATTTTCTTCTTTTTTTTTCTCGTCTTGTGTTGCTCCAGACAGTTTTTCTAATTTCTCCCTCTCTGATGTGAAATTCGAACGTCAAACCACCCTGATAGCTTTATGATTTCTCGAAAGGGATTGATATAAATATATACTTGCGAGATATTTTTATTGGCACCTCTGAGTTTTCCTCCCGGCTCAAATGGCACTGCAAGAACTTCCATTCTGCATCCCTTGTCAGTTCAAATGCTGTGCATCTCTCCCTGTGAGCCAGCTCTCTTTCTCCATCTCATTCCTTTGTTGCACTGGGGCTGAACACTATGTTAACCTAGTAATTGGCACTGGGCCTTCCCCATTATACGGCTTTCTATTGAGCCGTTCTACATGACTAGTTAAAGAAGATGGCATGAAGATTAATGAAGTCCAGCTAATACAGAAGGGGGGTGAGGAGGGGGCGCCTCTCCAACGTTTCCACTGAGGAGATAGCAGAGACCAACAACAGCCTGCCCTCAGCTCAGCCATTTCACTGCACCTTTTTTTTTTTTTTCTTTTTATGCTGCCTGTTTTAACTTGTGATCCCTGGACCTTCCGCTTGTAAAGCAAATCCACTGCTGTGTCCCGGTGTGATTGATGTCGCTACACCAGTCACTTTTTTCCCTTTGAATTGAAAGACACAGCTCTCTGAAATAGATTTTCCAGCAAAATCCACACTGGCTGCCAGCAGATAGACTAGCAGGGCTGCTGCCACTTATGCAGTTTCATTTGAAACCAAAAGGTAGCTGACCATTCACAAATGGTCCCTTTGAACAAGGTCTCTAGAATTCAGCCTCATAATGTGTTAAGAAGGTTTATTATGCTATTCTTAACTAAATGTTAGGGCATAAGCCTGACCTGTTTGATTGCATTTCAAAAAAACACAATGATAATCAACAGATCACTTTTACTGATTTTTGATGGGGGTTTTTTGCCAATTTGCCTGAACTTCTGACTGGTATTTTTTTTTTTTAATTCAGAGTCATTTTTTAAAAAAGAAAACTAGATGCTGAAGTTTGAATTCGCTGTGGATTTCCTCTTGTCCACACATGATCCAACAAAATATACAAATATATAGATACATTCCCACAAATGTTTTATATAGCTATAAACTTCTAACATAATCCTTGATGAACACTTGATCATTGTTCTTGTCAGAACTGGTAAAGTTCCTTAAATATTCTTTTTTTGTTGTTTTTTTTTCAAACTCACAGCTTTTTTAAGACCGGTCCACAAGCATCCAACCAGGTTGAGGTCATGATCATTTTAATTTCGTACATTGTAAGACCAGTTTTCATGTGTGTTTGAGGTCAGTGTCCCGACCAAGAAAACACCATCTTCTGCAAAATTGTCAACTTGTTGATGATTCCTAATGCTTTGATGGTATAATTCAGCCTTTAAGATTCTTCTTAATTCATCTGTTTTGCACATTGCCTTTCTTTACAAACTGTGGTCTCTGGGAAGAAAAAAAAAACCAGTTGTTGCATGACATTCATGCTCAAGATGATCATATGCAAACTTCACAACAGAACTGTAGGACTTCATGGGTCTCTCCCCGTCTCCCGTAGCAACAACTGGCTGCAAAACCCAAAACTTTGTTGGATATTTTCTGTCTGATCTTCGAACCTGGCGTGTGAAGCGGGAGATACATACATTGTTTGACACACCACCAGATTTACTGGCCATACTAGAGTATAAACATTTAAATTCACTTTTCAATATATTTGCAAGAAGTAAACTATGTGATTCTTATTTATTTTTTTTATTTGTTTGACACCCGCTGAAGTCAGAGCACTGCGTCAATGCGACACGTAAAACGGCGAGTCTGGTTTGCTCTTTGGATGCTCTTGTAATCAGATAAATTAACCAAGGCTATCAAAAGATTGCAATAACACTCAGCACTGCCATAAAGCTGAGAGCTGCGACTGTGGCAGGAGCTTTATGACAGACGTCACTAGAGCGAGCTGATTTATCGTCCTATCGATCTCTCGTACCGATGCCTAACTCTGCCTCTCAGGTTCTCACCAGGAACCGTCGAAATGAACTCCAAAGCGCCGGGATATTGAGCGAGGGCTGCTACTTTTATGACCCTGAGCGCCTAACCTTTGTGGTTGTGGGTTTTCCCGTTCTGTTTGCATGCCCGTGTTCCACTGGTTGCTTCGTGTGACGTTATAACATCGGGAAGGAACGCTGCTAATGAAATTAAATAGAAAGCATGTGTGGATAGCAAAGTGACCCGTGTCCCGTTTGTGCATGTAATCAATATTATAGCTTGGCCTCTCTCAGTTGTTACTTTAATCAAGAACAAGCTCTACCTCTTCTAATCGCTCGGTGGCAAGATGAATGTTTCACAAATGCTGCACAACATATGCTTTGATATATATATGCACCTGATTGGTGTGTGTAATATATTTGAACCTTCTCTTTTTTCTTTCCCCCAATTGGTTCCAAGAAATTGTAGAACCTGGATGGAGAATTTCATTAATTATTTCTATCTACAGCCAGCTTTTAGGAAATTCACTTTTTTTTTCTTCCTCCCACGTAGACACCTTTTTTTTGTCTTTTGCTGTTTTAATCATAAATGAAAAGTACGACACAAAAGGGCACCCAATCATATAGCGCGCCTTGCCTCATCCTTTTAACAAATATGTTTCACAGCCCTATTAAAAGGGGTCTTCATCTGTCCTGTCAAAAGGCAGTCTAGCAAGGTTTTTTAGTTTAATTACACTATCCAATTAAGAAGGGGGAGAAAAAAAACACACTGAGCCGCATTCTGATCCGCCTCTCCTTGGGTTTGAGTGGATATGACATTTACAAGGCTCGCCTTTCAAGCAGACAATAGCGTGATTGATGAGGTGCAGACGCTATGAAGGAGGCGATCGCCATGTGGAAGCAGTGCTTAGCGCGCTTTGATTTATTTATCATCTCCTTCTAAAGCCGGGGCTGCAGGAAAACTGCTAGGTGAGCCTATAGGTGGACTCCAGCTATAATCTGCGCTCTGAGCGCAATTTAACACCAGAAGCAATCCTGTTAGACCCCGAGTATCTAAAAAAAAACCCACGATTTCTTTCCCTTGTTGTTTTGTTGGTGTTGAGTCCACTAGACATTGCGGCTATTGACACTGACACGCTGCGGTCAACCAGCAGGGGCCTCTTGTTAGCTGACTCTTGCTGTTTTTGTGTGTTTAGATAATGATTAATTCATTCAGTTGAGGAATCACTGGGATAAGTCCACAGACGGATGCTGACGGGTAAGAAATATAGGCTCAGGGCGCGAGTGTTTACAGAGCCCTTCGTGTCAAAAGCCTTTGATGTAAGGCAGAAAAAAGAATCCTGCTTTATGTTTGTTGTGAATGGATTGCTTTGGAATTTTATAATTACACCCAGGAGGACAGCGAGACTATAAAAAACAGATCTCATTAAGTTGAAAGGAATTTTTATGGAACCAAATCATTCTGAAAGCTTTTGTCCCAAACCCCATAATCACGTCTTTTTTTTTTTTTTTTTTTTTTTTTTTTTTTTTTTTTTTTTTTTTTTTTTTTTTTTTTTTTAGCACAAAGTCAGGGTACTTTATCAAGTCTCAAAACTCACTTTTCTATAGGAGACGGAAACGTCTTGATTGCAGCGTCTCGAAAAGGCGCAGCTGCATTGAAACTCAGTGAGGCGTGCTCGCTCTCTGCGACGGCGAGCACCGACCTCATCAGAATCCACTGATGAACTTAGCCTCTGACATCTCTCTTGTCTCCTCACTTGTACAGCGATGGGAGTCAGAATAATTCAAAAGCGGCATTGCATGTTACGCACGTGCGCCGCACGTACGGGTTGACGGACGCTCAAACCGCTGATCTTGCGCTCCTGACGTATCCATGGCGATGGCTCTCTGTTTGAAATGCAATTACCGAGAAGTCGCGCTCCTTGCAGAACTGTTGTTGTTGTCGGTGACCCGGAAGATACGTTTTGTTTGTAAATCCGAGCTTTTAGGGAAATTTTACGAGATTGTATGAGAGCGAAGACAGAAACCGCCTATAACCTCTGCCCACCTTCTCAATCTTAGTCTGACCAGGTGGAAATGGGTGACACTGTTAACTCAGCATGATGATGGTCAGTCCTTTGGGAGGCAGCGAGGTTGAGCCACCTTTGTTGTTTATGCTCTGCCTGTCCCCCCCCCACCCCACAATGCAGAGACTGAAAGGAGGGGAGTCAGGAGACAGATGCTTAACGACTCCCTCAAGGCCAAGGCTCTGGCCCTTATCTCATCCCCAGTTTGTGCAGGTTGCCATAGTAACTGACCTGAACGCTTGAAAGGATGAGTAACATTATGGTGTATGTTTGCCCACAAGCCAGCGGAAAAATTTATTGAACGGGGTATGCATCGCCAATAAAAGCCTGACGTAATGTTGGGTTAATGTGTTTGTCGTGTTCGCTGTGCTGGAATGGAGTTAGAAATAATTATAAATTAACTTTTTTTTTTGTTCCTGAAACCTCTTTTATATTTATATTTGCTTTGTGAATACATATTTATCCCTTACAATTTTTTTCCTGTTTTTGTTTTTTTTGTGAATATTGCAGTGTTGCAATCACCATGTATGCAAGTTCTGCATGCCACTAGTAAACTTGACCAAACGATAAAGTTTGGTGAAGTTTATCTCATCGATGAACATTCCTTCCCCCTTCTCCCCACATTAGATGTATAGTTTTATTGACCAAATTGATAATGCTCTCAAAGACTACTCTGCAACCCTATATTTTTGTCACACTTAAATGTTTCAGATTATCAAGCAAATGTTTATATCAGACAAAGTTTAACACTGCTGTGAAGAAATTATGGCTCATTGTTCCTAGGAGAATTGTTTAATTCAGTCATATTGGAGCATGTCTGGGCATGAACATCCTGTTTAAGGCTATATGCCACCATTTCTCACTCAGATTTAATTTCTGTCTTTGACTAGGCCACTTTTAACTTTGGATGATGGTCTTGTAACATAAACCCAGATGTGCTTGAGCTTAATTCTTCTTTTGTATGTTCTTATAGAGAACAGCATTTAGGCTTTGATTAATTGAGGTAAGTTGTACAGGGCAGTCCACACCGTCACAGTACCATCACTGTGTTTGACTGCATGTTCATTTTCTCAAAAGTTGTTCTTTTTTGTGTGCGCGCACATATGTAAAACCACACATATCTTCCAAAAAGTTTTGCATGAGTTTATAAACTCTTTTCTGAAAATCTTGCAGATCGTTTGGATGTTTTCTGGAAAATTTGCGACGGATCTTTGTACTTTTTTACAGTGAGAAAAGAATTTCACTCTCTCCCCTATTTGCCATTTTCAACCAGTCACTGTCTTATTTTTACACTGACCTTAACCAGGTCAGGCCAGTTAGATGCCATTCTTGATTCATTTGTGTCCTCTTGGAGTAATTCTGGCAATATTCACCACCTTCAATCCTTTCTAGCTTTCACTTTGGCTTGTTAAAGTCTCAAAGCCTGTTATGGCTTTGTAACCCTTTTCTAAACTACCTCTAAATGGAAATCAATTTTCTCTCTCATCTTTTCTTGAATGTCTTTCATTTGGTAAATGACTTGTTGCATTTTGAGGTCTTTCAGTCTACTTTATGCTCTCAGATTCTTAAAAGGCAATGGTGCAGCTAGTGAAATGGCTCAGCTGCCTAAAATGTGGTGAGTTTGAGTTTGAATTTATCTCCTTAATAAAGAAATTGTCTTACTGTGCATTTGACACTGTGGGACACACACTCTCACTATACCAGCTATGAAAGGCTGCCATAAAGTTTTCTGTATCCTACAGAACTGTAGTTGTATCCACTTCGACTCTCACATGACCTTTATGTCCCACATGCACCATGAGATATACCAGCACCAACCTAAATACTGACATTATTTTATCTCATTCAAAATTATAATGGCTTTTCTAGACTTGCTATAAATATAAATACATTTTCTCTCATCCTTTCTTGAATGTCTCATAAAAAACTTAAGTTGAAATGAAACTGATTTCATTACCTACGAAAATGGCAGAAAACTGTGAATTTCACAGCCTTGATCCCAATATACAAGCACTATTCAAAGAAGGAGCCAATCAAAAGAAACACAAACTTCAAAGACAAGGCAGGACTTGAGTTATGTAAAATATGCTTCATTTACTCACGTTTAGAATCAGCCAATAAAGTAGCATGAAAGTGAAACTCCACTTTTAGTGTCTATATTTGAAATGTGTAGTGCATGTCAAATGTATAAAAAAAAACACTGCAATGTTTAACACTGAAAACAAACTTTTTCAGCTGAATATTTTTTTCTGTTTTATTTTAAGACAGAATTACCTTTATGCTCATAGAAAAACAACATAACAGTTCATACTGGAAACAAAAACACTTCAGCACTGGATGAGAAATGGGCTGTTTTTCTTTGTTTTGTTTTTTTATTCGTGAAAAGCAAGGTTGGAAAAATTCTCTGCAGGGTCTTTGTCAGTCGAGGTGTCCATTGTGTACTGTAGTCACACACTGCTCCTTGAAGAGCAAGCTAAACTAACAAGGACTGTTTGCACAGGTACTAGTTGCACCAGCATGTGCACCATGGTGATCAGACAGGTGTTTTGACATCTCCCTCTCTCCTCTCACAGAAACATCTGGCATGGCTGCCAGGCTTAATTGTAACAATATTTTGCAGGCTGTCAGTAACCTGGACACTAACAAGCAAAACAAAATTAGAATAATGATGCAAGTAAAGCCTTTTACTGTTGGCCCGCGCCGAATGTTTCTGGGAGCTATAAAAATGTACTTCACTTGTAATTATTTATTGCTTGTTTGGACTTCTCAAAGCGCCTCGAATTATCTACATAAAAGGTGATTATCGCAGGTACTTCGGAGCAGACGGCATCCTGAGGTTTTTTTTTTCCTGAGGAAAACACAAACGTCTCTGGTTATTCTGTGATAACAATTAACATGATCAGTTCCTACAGAGATGCTGTGAGAGAAGTTACTTATTACATCCATTATGCAACTTTAGCTCTGCCACACCCGAGTCAATCATTGTCAGATTTAAAGTGGTAGGGACCCCGTTATGCTCCTCTTAAGTAATCCATGTGTAAATTAGTTTCTGATCAAGAGGGACAGACATTACCACTGCAGGCTCATCGGTGTCTTTTGTTTCCGTTTTGAGATGAACTTCCTTGAATTTATAGACGCATTTTGTTTACTGCAACACCAGATTTTACTTTTGCAGTGTGTCTTGTGCATAATTGTGAAGCATGTAGAAGTTTTCAAATCTGTCTGAATTATATTCAGACAGATTGGGTGGACTATTAGAGAGTTGGTCTTAAAAGTATTGCCACAATTTAATTTAGATCGGGACTTTGACTGGACCATTCTAAATGATAAATGATGTTTTGATGGAGGCACATTTGGGGTTGTTGTTGTGGTGAGAGGTGAAGGTCCTTGCTCTTCATGATGCTGTTTGTTCACTAATGTTCTCTGAAAAATCTGAGAACAGCCGAACTTATACTGGGATTGATTTCCACAACTGTGCACCATTTTATACTGATCAGGTGAATACTGAGGCAGCTGATTGCACATCATAAAAATGTTAGGTGGGGTGTTAAGACTTACTATATAACATATGTATTAATGCTGAAGTAATGTGTCAAAAAATTTAAGTTTATATCTATGTATTTGAGGAGCACTAAGGGGATGAAAGAAAAGTCCACATCTCACACTCTTATTTAATCTTCATACATGTTTCCTTTGATTTACCTAAAGCTTAAATTAAATTTAATCTGGGAATGCATACTATTTATTGCTATTGTCTGAAGGCAAATTGTGGTCTTCAGTTGAACCTGATTTATTTACAGTAGCTCCACACCTTTAGGATTCTGTGAACAAAGCAGCTTCGCTTCCAACTAAAAATCGCCGCTTTTTTTGATTAGCCAGCACTGCATGTGATGGTTTATGTGCGTGCATGTGCATGTGTGTGACAAATAAAGAATGAGCGGCGTTATAAATGTAGACAAAAGCGTGTTAAGTAGAGGTGTGGTAGAGAAATTAAATGAGTACAATAAAAATGGTATAAAACGCTTTACGAGTGACAAAGATGCTCACTTTTACAACGTCCAGAGGACAAATTCCTGTGGCAGTTGTGAGGAACAATTACTTAAATAATTGGGCTTTCAAAGAAAAGATTGATTGTCTAAAAGCTGTGTTCTGTGGCAAATCCATTAGGGGAAACCATTTTTTCTGGCTCCCTGACGTAGTGTTTTTTATTAATTTTTGCTCACAAAAGATGCATGATTCTTTGTCGTATCTTTTCATTTATCTATTTTTTTTTGCAGCTCTGTCCGTAGTGTCTATGATGAACGATACTGAAGGAGAAGAAGCCATCAGATGAACAATTTGGATTCCAGCTCTGACTTTCTTTAGCTGCTAACATCTATAAATTCCCCTGGACTTTTTTTTTTTTTTTCTCGCCCTCTTCCATTGTGTAGAAGCTTTGGTGTGGCTGGAAGATCCGAGTGAACCGTAAAGTCGAGATGACAGAAGAAACGGAGGTTTCGTATGCTTGGATTCTTGCTTTTTTGGCCTGCATGTATCGTATCTTCTTTACATTCACAAAGCTTAATTAGCAGCTATTCAGTAGATGCTATTCACAGAGCAAACCGAGGTGAATGCTGGGAGGCATCCTGAAGGTTATCTCCCAGACAAGCTGCTTGGAGACGCCGCCACCTCATTCATGGTCGACCATGAGCAGCATTGCGCGGGTCGTAACCTGCTTCTTTAAAACCAGATTTTTATTTTTTTTTCTGTTCTGCTCATTTTGGAGAATACATTTCCTTATCTAGATCCCATTTTTAGGCCACATACAACAGGCCCTACCCTCCACGTTAACGTAACGGTATAAGTACCCCGATGATTGATTCAGCATCTCTTGTGGTGTGGTGAGGTTTTCTGGAAAGAGGAGGTGAAGGGGGGCTGTTATTGTTAAAAACGTATCATGCCGGCGGGATGATAAGGTGTCTCTATGAATGCCGTTAATGTGAGCAGGGGCCTGTGGCCATCTTGAGTCCCCCTTCTGTTGTGCTGATGGGACAGAGCCACCGCCATCTGCTTCCCATCCTCCCTGTTCTCCCACCCATGGATGCAGCCGCTCTCCGATGCCCTTTCATCCAGCTTGCTTACATTGTCTTCCACCTCTCCTCCCGGAGGTCATGCGGTAAACAAGTACAATAGGTAAAGCGCAAACAGTAAGCACCCAGAATAAGAAGGAAATTTTGGAGGCTGTCAGTTGATAGCTGGCAAAAATACTTTAGTTTAATCGAGGTCGTGTTTCGTGGTAGAGATGTTGTCATGTCTGTTGTCCGGCAGATTACAGGAAGGCTGATGTGCTTGTGTCGATTCAATCATGAATGAATGGGGTGAGCTCAGGTAATTACATTTGCTCGGACACGTTTTCGGTTATCACGTTTAAAAAGATGAACCCAATGAATCATGCATTTTTGAGTTGTTCAAGGTGTCAACTCAATTTGCGTGAATAAAATAAAGTGTGTGTGATATTTTCTGAAAAGCATTGGTCAAGCAATAGTTGACAAAAAAAAATTTAAAGCAACACACTTGGTCATTTGGTCATACTCGATTACTTTAAACTGTAAATATGGAGGTTATCACTGATATCTATAATTTGCTCGTGTTCTTGTGTGAGAGCTTTTCACCGTCTTTGGAGGATGAACTTGGTCATGTTTCATGTCGGTGTCGAGGTATGTCTTCTCTTTTTCTCTGCATGACTCTAGTGCTTCCTTTGCTCTGTCTTTTTTCCACTTCGCTTCTTTACAAGTAATTTTTCTGTTTTGTCACTATGCCTGTGTGTTTTTGTTTCCCCTTAACACGGAAGACAAATCTGATGACGACGTTACCTAGCCGCGGTGTTGAGATAGTGGGGATCCTCTGCATCTTTAAAACTTGTTTGCCGTGCACTAATTTCAGCAGCAGAGACATTAACAGGTGCCTGTACTGTGAGCGGTGTGACGAGACCTTGCGATGCTAAAAGAGCAACACATTTCTCATCAAAGCAGAGTGCAGAGTCCTGTCTGAGCCATCTAACCTGCTGTGTTTCAGGCGAGTAAGTCGGGTGCACACCTGGGCCCTCTACTCCTGGTCTTAAACCTGCCTGTTTCTGATATCCTCGACTGCTCCTGGTCTCCAGGCAGCAGGCAGTCGTGGGATTTTGGCTCGGGCTTTGGTCTGCTTTAGGTGTTAGGCATGGCTGGGTTGGTTATTTTGTTTTGCACCATTCGACCCTTGCACATTCACGCTCTCACAAACATTCACACCGAACACCACTGATTTGCTGATGTCCACGTGACGTGCCTTCAATGTTTTGGCTTATATTTTTGGTCAATCTGCATACATTCAATAGAAAATGATTGTGTCTTTTGTCATTTCTGTAAGAGTCGGGAGTAAGAGAGGTGTGTTTGTCTGTCAGCACATACATTTGTCAAGTGAAATAAGTTTACACCGCAGCTATGATCGTCGGACGTCAAAGTGAGTATCGTCACCTGATTCCCTGTATCTTTGATTTAAATATTATTTCAAGGCATAAATGCAAATATGCCATGAACTGTTGCCTTTCAATATTGGTTAATGGCATCTAATAACAAAGAAATAGTTAGGCTAGCTGATAGTGCTGACAGCAAGAAATTATTGAATAATTTACTTTTAAATAGCTCTGCTTTGTATAATTAAGTAGCATTTGTTTGAATCATTCAGAAATCCAACAGTAATAGGTTTTAATTCTTTTTTATTATTTTTTTCAAAGCTTTCATAGCTATTTATATTTTTAATGGGGTTGATATATATCATAACCCAAATGTAAGTACTACATTTCAAAGGTTGATGTGGTAACTAATATTTTGGGACAAACAGGAAAAGGCTGTGAATCTTAATGTACTCCATTGCAGTGTTGGTGCTGCATTGCATGTCAAGGATTTCATGAGAAAAAGTTTCTTTCAGTAAGACACATGAAACCAACTCAGACTTTTCCCCTCAGAGAAGTCAGACCAGACTTGGCATAAAGACTCATGAACATCTCTTATAATAGGGAAGATGATTTTTGGACTGAGAAAGTGTAAATGCGTGTTGTTGTCATAAGTTTTTCAAACTGATGTTCAAGACAAATTAACAAGTTCCGCTTTTTGCATTTAAAGTTTAGATTGATATGAAGGAAAATAGACTCTTAGGTCATTTAAATGATCTCAGCAAAATAATCATAAAAATGTGATTCTGTTGACTAAGTAAATAGTTTTTTCAACTAGCAGAAAACCAAATCAATTTTATGAACCTAAAATAGTCAAAAAACCAGGAGCAGCCATGATGTTTTTTAGCCACTTTACTCTTTCTCGCATAACTCCATAAACCTGAGGGCTGATAAAAGTAATAGTGTGCCTGGTAGAGAGTTATGCAAATGTGAGGAGAGAGAGAGAGACGTGCATTCCAGGAAAATAAGATAATAAACAAGAATAAATAAATAAATTTAAAAACAATCCTCTTTATTTACATGTCCTACATCTCAACTTCTATTTCAATCATCCTCCCACCCCGCTCCACCACCCTGCCTCCCTCTGAGAAGGGGGCCCGTCAGCGTTGCTCCGGGGCAGTCTGGTCGCCTTGTGACTGACACCCTCCGCTGCTGCCCTGCCCCACGCCCCCCCCAACACCCTCACCAGGATGCTTCACACACAACCTGGGGGGGGCGTGTAGAATTAGCTTTAAAAGTAGGCCACGGATAATTGTCTGGACAAGAAAGTGTATCAGTGCTCTGTCATGTTCAAGCTCCTGCCATTCAACCTCGCAAGGCTAATCCGGAGGAACTACGTCGCTCTGCTTTTTTGACTCATTCCTCTGCGCTGGTACATACATGTTAATGCACTACCTCAGCCCAAGGCAGTGGCGTGTAATTAATATGTATGAAAAGGTGGAAAAGGGAAGAAAATAGGTGTTTTTGATTAATTGTCCCTCTGAGTTGGCTTTACCGTATTAATAACCAGGAGGATTAAGAAGGTCAGGACTGACCTGGTAAACATTAAAATTTCATGGAGCCACTACACAAAGCTGACAGTAAAAAGACAGTAAGCGTACGCATGCGGGCTCTCGCACTGGCATGAATATAAATTACTCACACGGAATAACAGCAACCAAATCTGAAAAGTGTGCTGCAATGTCATTAATAATAAACAGGCAGGCTCCCATTTATTAGAATAGTGAAAAGTCATGTTTTCTCAAATGTGGCCTATTTTAAATGTGTGTCTGTGGGAATAGAGGAAGCGGTGTGTGTTTGTGCGGAGTGCAGGGCTTTCCGGGTCCCTGCTGGGAGGAGTGTGGCTCCAGACGTATCCGAACACACTCCTCATCCTGCAGGGGACAAATAGCGGAGGGCGTAATCTGCAGAGGCTTTGGATTTTTTTCCTTTCCACTGTATCTCTATTCTGCTTATCATGTAAAGATCTGGGGTTTTATTAGCCATGAAAATGTTCCGTAAATTTTTATGTCTTGAGCTATAAAATGTAATGAAAAGGGGAACACCCCACAGTGCATAAAAAAATTTGCTCCGTTTTCGGCACGGCGCCGGAAGATCCAGCTGACACGCGGGCCACGGGGTCCATTTTTATCTTTTGATTCCCGCATTAACCTTGCATTAAAATTATCTGTGTTATCATCGCCCCAGATTTGGCCTAATAAATTCCAGTTTTATGAGCCATCTTGGAGGAGAATTATCATGATGTTATGCTTTAAGTAACATATGTTCCAATTTACTGACATCCACTGGATTTGACGAGGCATCAGCCATCCGTTCACATAATCATCATCATCATCTTTTTTTCTTCTTTTTTTCTTCCGTGGCATGAAATCCCCTGCAATGAGATGCTTTTGGTTTTTGATGATCAAGCAGCACATGGAGCCAGAAATGAAGAGACTGGTGCAGAACAGGGACTGGCGCCGGAATGAATGGGCTTTTATTCCTATCATGATCATGCAACGTAATGTAGTGCTCTCTTTAAAACTGTAAAGATATCGTCGTTGCTCTGAAATATGCTTCCAGTTTCCACTGTAAGAATATAATTTATCAGTTTTTATTGAATTGATTCATTTTAACAAAAAAAAAAACAATGTAACAACGAGTTGAAAGAGATTGTTGCCAGAATGGTAATGAGGAATTCTTTCTTACTCTATTGTTGTTAGGGACAGAATGCAGCCAAGAAATACTCCCCAGCCCTCATTTTGCATGAGTGATAATTGATGGCTGATTTATAGCTGAAGTTAAAGATTTTTTTTTTTTTTTTTTTTTTGAAGTATTGGGAGATGTTTGGAGTCTCTGAGGTGTTTCCTGCCAGATTTACCGGGTGCAGCCTGACAAATGCAGACGTAAATCTAATTTTTAAAGGTTAATGGTTTAGAGAGTTCTGAATCATAAATAAGGAGTAGTATTCCTTAGTTTTCGTTTTCCATCTAGAAATCAGTTAAACTTTCCCCGCATGCCACATCAACTTTTTACTTTTAATGCCAGGAAAAACTGCTCAAACTGCTTTTCACTGGGGGAAAAAAAAAAAAAAAATTAACAGATTTTAACTGCAGATAGGGGTTAAATATGCAAACTTGCATTGGCAGCAGTAATCTATTGTGGCACTGTAGAAAGATGAATCATACAACACCGGAGACACCAGAGTGACATCACTGGCTGCCTGACACCTCTGCACCGTGCTAGCGGGAGCCTTTCAGAGGTCACTTGGAGTCAAATGATGGGAGCAAGACTCTGGGGCAAAAAAATTGAACTTCCTTGGACAGCTACCGCAATAACGTGAATAGATGTGTTCCCCACTGCAATTAAACCCTCCCTGATTACGCCTCCCCGGCTATCGATTGGAAACTTTCACTTAATAACCACTAACATGGTTTCTTATCTTAACCCCGAGGTCCAGCCTTCGAGGACTGATTGTGCGGAGATTTATGTGCTTCGCTTAGCGACTCCTCCGGGACATTGTGTCATTTCTGTATTCCAAAGTGAGAAGAAGTCAGGAGATGTGGAGTTATAACCACATCATTAAACACAATATTTTCTCATGTTTTGATTTTGTTTGTCTTTTTTTTTTTTTTTTTGTGGGGCATGGGAATAGAACTGTGGTAAGAATGAGAATCAAGATATGACTTTGAACTCTGCCTGAGAAACATTGTCTGTAGATGACTTTATACAGTCACAACTTTTCGTAACCAGTTTTTGTTATTTAAAAAAATTATCATTTGAATTAGGCACTGCTTTCCTGTTTGAGAAATATGACATTTTTGTTTATTTCTTTCTCCTGTTATGCTACCATCTCATTATTTTCATTTTCCAAAACTATGATCACATGACCATCTTGGGCTGAAAGTGTATCCATTCTATGAAACTTTCACTTAATAACTTAATAACTTTCATTTAATATCCAGTCCCAAAATCTTCAATACCAATATATTAGGTGGTTGGACCAAAAAAGACATTAACTTCCCCTACCATGGTAAGTGCTTCAAGCAATTCATATGCTGAAATGAGTCAGTCTTATTCATAAGTGCTGACACAGTGTTTGCATGGCATCGCACAAGATTAAGTAATGCTTTAAGTTAAGCATATGAAGCACACAACTCCACACAGTCTTCTGTGTCATTTGCATAACATTGACATAAATCCCATTGCAGTGAGGTTTTTTTGTTCCTCAATGGATCCTTGCTTCTTTTAGTGGCTTTTGTTTTGAATTGGCAGTAAATAAAACTAAACAGAATTAAATTCATGCTTAATCATCAATTGTTTGGAAATTCATTAAAAAAAATTTAACTGACCAAAAGCTGTCAGGGTGACTTAGCTGGTACACACTGATTATTCATAAAAAAAAAATAAAATATGTGACTGAATGAATGTATTTGACAGATTATTGACCCGACCTCTTCTCCCTTTGGCAGGGTGTGTTTTTGGTGATGGGTGTGTGCACTCGCTGTTGAGGAAAGCCAGCAGTCTTAGTCTGCACTGTTTGTGAAGAAAAGTAATATTATTCTCAAGTATTATTGTTTTTTCAAGCAATATGCAACATGTTCATAAACATATGTCTTTATATAGACACGGGCTGATTAAGGTTCTTGCATGGTTGATTCGAAGTTCAAATCAAACACCATGTTTAAATATCAATACCACATGTAAGATTGAAAACATTTTTTTCCTTAGATAGCAGCAAAGTAACAAACCATATTTCATCAATATTGCATCACTTAAGGGACATTGTTCTTTTCCTTAATGAGTTTCTGTAGGATGGCCCTGTTTTGCTGCAACAACATAACGTTAACACAGTTTGTTTTCACTTAGATCAGTTAGCTGAAATGTCCTTCTGTTTTTATATGACTTGTTGATATTTCAACCTGTAGCATTAGCATAAATGAGGCAAAGAAAAATATATTTTTTAATTTTATATTGTGCCAGGTTGTTGTTGGTAATGTCCATCACAGGTTGGAGTTGTCTGCTTCATATGTTTAGCTTAAGAGTTCATAATATTTAATGGTGAGCATTTCAGCTACTCAAGGCAGAGTTTAGATGTAGGACTGGGCACCTTGGCAGAGACAGGGTGCCACAGCAGCTGATTCGGTATGTTTTCCACTGGGAATGTTACTGTAGAACATATATAACATGTATATAAGTGATTTATAACTGATGTTGCTGTCTCTCAACCATAATGACAGATAAACAGATCTAACAACCAATAAATAATCTTTGCCTATTTTCTAGTAGGCCAACTGTTTTTATTTGCTGAAGCATTTATATGTGCTTTTAATATGATTTTTTTAAATTACTTTTTTTACTTTACTTTGATTGATTTCTAAATCGGATCTCAAGACATACTTGTTGAGTCACAACCCCAAGTGAAGTAGCGATCTTTATTTCCAACAAAAAAAAAAAAAGATTTTCCGTATTAAAAATAAAGGCAATCAGCATGGCAACATTAAGAAGGTCTTTAAAATTAATTATTAACAATGTAAGTTGAACACGAATACCAACTAAAAAAAGACTTTGGAGAAGTGACATTTCCATTAAATTAGACTGATGATTCCATTATATTGTAATCGTTCGTATTTGTCTTACTAAAAACCTAAAGTTTATTATTTATGATTAGTAAAGTGACGATGACAAATAGAATGTAAAGCGCATCGCGTTCCTTGATGAGCTTGCTATGAAACAACAAAGATCACGTGGGACAATTAAAAAAAAAAAGTCAGTGTATGTGTGTGTAAAATGTTTCCTGGGCCTGTTCCAAGCTGCTATTTGTTCCAAATGCAACAATGACTTGTATAAGAAATTCACCCTTCACAGCTCACACCTCTGAATCATACACCTGTTTGGTTTCAGTGTGCCAGTCTTCCTCGCTCGCTCTCTGCTCAGCCATGTGAACACAGCGCAGGTTGTCCACAGTACTGCCCTCAGGCCCCGCAATGTGTTCATAGCCCCGGCTTGGCTGGCTGGCTGGGTAACATGCGCGCATGGAAAGAAGGTGGGGGGAATTAAATAAATAATAGTATGGCCTTTCTCTGGGTGAGTAAGCAAGGACAGAGGAGGAATTTTGAGGAGGCAGACACGGTGCCCTTTTATTTTCTCTAGCTTTGAGCCCTTGCTCTTTCTTGTTAAAGGAATAGTTCCGAATTTTGGAAGCAAGGTTCTGTTAAAAGGTTACATGCTGTTATAAAGGGGTATTATCTGACTAATACCCCTGCCATGCTGTGCATCTGCCTTTCAGTTCAATTGTCTAGGAAATTACTGGCAAACATAATTAAAATTCTGCTGCTACTGCTACAACCTTTACATGACTATTGCTCATATATGGCAGCAATGACCGATGCAAAAGTAATATGACCTAATCTCATACAGCACAATGAAACTTCACTCAGTTTAAGATTATTGAAGCTGAAAGCAAAACTGAAAGCAAAACCGGCTTGATCTAAATTTTAATTGCGTCCGCTAATTATGTAACATATAGTAAAGTATTACATATAGTAGTGTGATTTAGTTCATAGATGATCTGTTGACTCTTGAATATAAGAAAAGAAAGTTAATAACTTCATGGTAAAAGTAGCAAAGCCAGTACTGACACTGTGATCCTAAATGTACACAGAACATTAAAATTGACTCATTACATCAAATAAATGACTCAACTTGATGTTTCCCAAAATGTCCTTCATTTTATTATTATTAGACCCATGCAATGATTTTTTTCTAATATGCCATCACTTTATTTTTATATAGTGAGAATAAAAAGTGGAATTGGTCAAAATCAGAAACAGCAGGTAAGACCTCCAAGAAAAATGGAGATGGAGGTGTAGCACCAGAAATTATATTTTTGAATTAAACCTGTACAGAAAAACGATTATGTTTAGCGTTTTTTTAGTCAAAGTAACTGCATGTATTGCCTGCTTAACATTAACTTTAGACAGGAGTTGATTTAAGACACTCAAAGCTTCCTTTGGCACTGTCCCCATCAGACTAGAAGTTAGCTTTCCTCTCTGGGATTAGCTAATCTGGATTTATACTGAATGAAGTCAGCATACTGCAGAGATTAACTGCTTACAACCTTTTGAGATAGCTTCATTTTTAAAAATCTTGAACTATACGTCTACTGCAAAACCTAATAGTATGTTTTCTTTTTTGTTTTGTTTTTTTCAAAGATAAATCTACATGAGCCACATCTCAGCTCTGTTGGTACTCTGCTGAATTTTGGTAATGAAAAGCTGTACGAGTCGTTCATGTTGAGCCTACAGGGTACTGCCTGGAGAGTCTGGTGTGTAGAAGGCTAGTTTCTGTTCTCTGTCTGGTGTCTGATCTTGGGCTAACTACTGCATTCATCAAAGGCCGAGTCAGACACACAGAGACAATAGCTAATGAGTGGGAGCTCCCAGTTGGGCTGATCGGGGCTTTGGTGCTTCAGACAATGCAACAACATCTGTGCTGCTGAGTGCTGGCGTGTGCTGACAGAGGCATCCCCAGAGAGGAGGCAGAGGGGGGTTGTAGATTGCTGGGTGGTGTCTTCACATGTCCTGGACATACAACCCACTCTGCTGCATCCAAGCCCCCCCCCTTCTCCTCAACACCCATCTGTACAGGGTCTTGACATACTAGTGACGGGATGGATGCAGTAAAACTATGATGTATTTCTCATCCAGACACACCTCTTGCACAGAGGCCAAAGCTAATGCTAAAAAAGCATTTGAGATGTCAAGAGTTTTAACTTACCCCTGTGTTACCCACCTCCTTATGGAAAGTTCTTCTCGAGGGAAGGGTTAGGGATGACTGGGGCTGGATGGATGGCTCCCCCGCAGGGATAGAAGAGAACATAATTCAGGGAAGATTCTGGTCTCCCTCTAATGCACGGAATTAGGTATGCCGAGCGGCAACAGGCCAAGCATGAACAATAAGACTCCTGTTCTGGATCAAGCCCCACACTGCAATGTTTCCGGGAGTATCTTATTGTTAAACAAGCAGGCTGAGATAAAGACGGCAGGTTTCGCGCACGCACTCCCACCAAAGCAGTGACCCATCAGGAGGACTAGGTGTACCTGGTAATTAAAATGCAATTTTTGCTGCTGTGCCCCCTGGAGAGGCGGCGGCAACAGACTCGTCCAGGAGCCTGGGGGCGAGAGGTGCCACCTGCACTGCCGCGCCACCTGCGCCACCACTGCCTCCCTTCATTAAGCCTGGTATTTACACTAGCGTCTGCCCCCCTCTCCCTCCTCAACACCCCACCCCTCCGTGCGCCACCTCAAGCAGCCGTGGTCTTCATGGGCTCTGGTAAGGCAGCGCTTTATTAGAATTAATGTGGCACTTCAGAGGAGAGTGTCAGTGTGGCGAGTACCGGGGTGCCAGGAGAAAGAGTCCCCAGCTCTCCTCTGTCACATTGAATAAAGGCGCGGCGGTCGGCCCGCAGCTGGGATGAGCGTGGACAGCACATGACAGAAGTGTTTTCCGGAGCCAAGGGAGTAAAAGTAAAAGTATTCTTTATTCAATCTGTTTTCATGTTTACAGGATGAGCTATTACATCGCGGACGCCGAACATGGAGGAGAACATAAACGGCGCAAGACGGAAAAACGTGTCAGCCTCTTAACAGGAAAGTGAAGGTCTGACGGGGCTCGCCCAAAAGCGCATGTGGCGCGGGCGGGAAATGAATGCAGAGGTTTACTGAGGGGCCCTGTGTGTGTTGTGTTTTGAATGATGTAATTGTCAGCTTTATTAGGACAGGACACGTCACATGCATGGGCGACACCCAGCTTTCTCACTCTGACTGCCGCCACATGCCTGAGAGGGCAGTTAGGATTACACTTCCTTCAACCGGTGATGCAAGTATCACATTATGAACCCCTAACACCTCAACGTGGCAAGCAAAAACAATCTGAAATCAACATGACCTAATAGGTTCTCACTTTAGTCATAGGGCTGAGTGCTACATGTAACAATTTTTCACTTTCTGACATGCCAAGAAATAAAGCCGAGCTGTGGCATTTAGACACGTTTACTGTAGCACCTAATATCTTCCTGTTGTGCTGCCACATAAAGAGTAGGGGAGATTGTACGCGTGTGTTTCCGTCATTCCCAGAACGGTTCGGCCATTTCTGCCAGGATAAATGGGGAAGGAGGGGTTGCAACACCGATGCTACTTGTAGTAAGGCAGCAGGGGAGGGCATTAAAACCTAGTTTGCATCACTCAGTGCCTCCAATTAAACACGAATAACCAGATACAAGTTCCTGTCTCCGAATATGCTTTATGAGCTCCTGGGCAGCGGGGGAATTCTCCAGAATATACTGTATGTCTCCCCGCAGTTTGGCTATCTCGCTGCGTGCCTCAGTTCATTAGTGTTAAAAATGGTAAGCGTTTTACAGCCACATGTACTTTTTAAGTCTTATTAGCTTCAGAGGATGTTGTTTAAGGGGCAAGTGAGGTTTCCAATTAATGTTGTTGAAGATCAAAACAGAAGTTTATCCATTTTTTCCTTCTCCCCCCTTCGAGAGTTAGATGCAACTTTTTTATGAGGCTGCTGCAGGTAACGCTCACACAGCTATCTGTTAATCCTCAGTACATTATCTTAGAAACTCAAGGAGTTAACATTTTATGCATGAATGTAATTTTTAAATATACAATATATATTTCTAAATACATTTTACAATTATCGTGTGTTGGTAGAACATGGTCCAGCTAATACCTACAATTTTAAAGAATTGAAAATTCCGTAAAGTTGTTAGCCAGAATTTTCATAGAAATTAAACATGCAGTTTGTCACCTACAGAACAACACGTCAAGGCCAGTTTTTTTCTTTTTGTTTTCATATTTTTTGTAAATCACAACTAAAGCAAGACTATATCTACCCTCCCAAAACAAGCTGATTCTAGTGCACATGCACCACATAAGGCAACTCATCACAGCTCTCTGCTATCTTCTTTTTTACTCTTTATTTGCTACAACCCCAAATTTGTGAAAAAAAGGATATGCATATGTGGTCATATGCATACAGAGGTCTCACATTGGGTTTAAGCCGTTAAACCAAAGTTAATAGTCTGAGTTTGTTGATTATAATTACATGCTAACATATAATTACAATCATTAACACATTAAGATGCGTTAAGAGAATGCATCTTAATGCTGATTTGTTCTCTTAACGCATCAGCAATAAGAGAACTGATGCGTTCTCTTAATGCCTTTCTTTTCTGAGATTTTTTTACTTTTTTATGTTAAAAAAATAGTGTTTTTGCTGTCAAATAGATTGGACATTAATTAGAGACTGTTCATTTGATTAGAGCACAAAGAACAGATGTTGCTGCTTAGTATGCAAATTACCTAACTTAGCCATAACTGGGCATAACTTAGACCCCTAGATGGCACTAAAGTGATTCAAATAAAATCCTTTGTGTCTGTTAAATATGCATTAACAGGTATTTGTGTTATATAAGCAACACCACAGCTTAATGACAATCTACTAGAGGTTAAAATGATTTTTAAATTACAGTAATGTTGCTTGCAGTTCTACCTGCTCCTTCAAAAAAAAAAAAAAAACATAAAAAATGTCTGTAAATTCTGCAAAAGAACTAGGAAATGTCTGTATGCTAAAGGTGGAATGAGGAGGAACACTGTCATAAACACATGTCATGCCTCAAAAAACAAAAACGACAAAAAAAACAACAACTCAAGAGCAGAGCTCCTAGGATGCACACCGGGCCTTTAAAATAACAAGTTATATCATGCACTTTTTGGCTTTAAACACAACCACGTGAAAATATCAAACACCTTCAGTAAACCATATTGACTACACCACAACACAAAAAAAGAGAAACACTGATCATGCCCTGTACGCATCAGGCTTACATGGCAGTGTAAGCCTTTAAAATTGTTTTTTTTTTTTTTTTAAATAACTTTTTAAAATAATGCATTCTTCTGCTATTAAGTACGAATTGTTCTTTTTTAACTCTAAATGCTTCTGTGGGCAGTTATAATTACCCAGCTGTTTTCATCGTCAGTGTGCATTTATTTGTAAAAGAAGCCCACACACACTGGGTTGTATATTTCAAATCTTCACTCTAGGTTAAAGATCGAAAAATGATCCGGCAACTTCTTCCCAAATGTTTCCCGTTTTACTTTGAGAGAGACATATGTCCGTGTCATTCCTGCCCAGCCAGTCCTTCTGAGTTCACCCTGAACAGAGGAGGAGACAACAACAAAGACCCCCTTTTTCTTTTTCTTTTTTTTTTGCATCTTCCAGCAGCAGGGAGGTGCCTTGAAGCCGGGCCGCGCTGCACTGCCGGTCCCTTTACAGTGCTGTCACTATTCATTCACGGCCTGCCCTTCCTCCTCGCGCCGCAACCTCAACAGGGGCATCGCTCATGATAGAAAACAATGAGCGTGATTTGTGAACTCTCGCCGTCTTTGTAATTTCATCAGTGTAATGGGATTATATTTCAAATCACCACTCCTTTGTTCATTACACATTTAAACTCCTCTGACAGACAAAAACTTAAATAAAATGTGCATGTCAACCCTGGTTGACTTTGCCTGCGCCCGCACTTGATTAGACAAACAGTGCGCCGGGGCTGTGGAAGGGGGGGGAAATAATGTGCTCATTTATTCATTTTTCAGACAAGTCACAATAGATTTTTAACGACCAGCGTCTGACCTCCCTTAGGTGCTTCTTGCTTAGGGGGGTTAATAAAGCCTAACGCTGCGGTGCTCAGGAGCCACGGCGAGAAGCGCACCGAGAAGACGTCTGTGATGAAATAAAGACAGGACCAAATCAAGAGTCTCCAAACGCCCGGCTCTGCCTTCAGCGAGAGGGGAGGGGACGGGGGAGTGGTGGTGGGGTTGAGGCCGCAGAAAAAGAGACTGGTATTCCACTTAGATTCCAATTCCACAGGTCTCTGAGGGACAATTAAACCAAGTGAGGAAGAAGTGCTCTCTTTTCTCAATGCACTGGGGCGTGCATATTAGCCGCTGCAACCATGGCGATACACTCACACACAGAAGGCTCTGCCAAGATTTTAAAGTGGGAGAGCTCGCAAGAGAGGCACTCTGGAAAATAAAATAAAAAAACTTTATGTTGACACTTTAGAACACGGAGATCTGGATTGTGAGCTTCGGCCAGCATCTGCAGCATTAAAAGCAGAAAGCGGTTTGTCCTTAGAGCTTTAATTCGCCCGTATTCACAAGATTATGTGCAACCCCTAGTTAAAGTATTCATAACCTATGAACTTTCCCAAATTAATTTCACATTGCAAAATATTTTCTTGTAAATTTGTATTTGACCTACAAAGAATGTTAGAAAAACTCTGAAATTCCTTATTTCATACATAGAAATCTGATGAATGTGATGTGCGTTAGCGTTTAGTCCCCTTTAAGATAATACCCCCAAATGAAATCCAATGCGGTTGATTTCAGGAGTTTCCTCATTTGTAAACAGCGCACGTCTGAGTTTAATGGGATCTCAGTATAAATCCAGCTATTCTGTGAAGGAGTCAGAGGTTTGTTAGAGAATATTAATAAACAAACATTTTTATGGAGACCCAGAAGCACAGCGGACAAGTTAGAGAGAAAGAAGTGGAGAGATTTAAAGCAGGATTAAATTATAATATAATGTCTCAAAGAGATATTATATAATTCAGTCGATTATGCCAAAACCAAGACAAGACATGACTGACAACATAAGCTGACTGCGCTGGGCAAGGGGAGCAAAGAAGCAGCCAAGAGTCACCTGGTAGCTCAGGAGGAGCTGCAGAGAGTCACAGCTCAGGTGGGGGAAATTTTTTTGACAGGATGGAGATTAGTTGTGCACTCCACAAAGTTGGCTTTTACCAAGAAAGAAGCAAGAAGAACGCCATTTGAAGAAAGCTGCACGAGGTCCTGCTTAAAGTTTAGCACAGGGTATGTACGAGTAAAAGCAAACGTGCAGAAAAAGATGCTCTGGTTGATAAAACCAAAACCTAACATTTGTGCTATATGTGGTTCAAAAAACTGGCACTGCACATCATGAACACAGTTTTGTCAGTTTAACACGGTATTGGCAGCATGATGCTGTGGGGATGCTGTTCTTCAGCTTTGACAGGGAAGCTGCTCAGACTTGATGAGGACATGCGGAGATATTAGGGGGCAAGATTAGAAAAACAAACCTGTCATAACACAGCAGGACAATGGCCCTTAAAACACTGGAAGAGCTACAGTGGAACGGTTTAGATCAAAAGGCTTAGTCAAAGTTTGAGACTCTGTAGTATGAAAAAAGTCTGCAGCTGTCATTTAAACAAAAGAAGGCAGTATTGACTCAAGAGGGCTTTATATTATACATTTTATTTGCCAAATAAAGTGTAAAAACCATGAACTCTATCACTTCTCAGCTCAGCAAAAAAAAAAAAAAGCATGTGATGTTTGTGCCTATAAAGCAAGAAAAAAGCAAAGGGTGTGAAAACTTTTGCAAGGCACTGCTCAATATTTAGATGTGGTGTTCCTGGTGAAGGAGTCGAACATTAGGGACTGAGCAGTACAGCAAAACCGAGGGAGCATGTGCAGATGTGCAGTCATTAGACATCCATCTTGTTTTCACGCTTTGCTCAGAGCTCTATTTGTCTGAATCTATGTCATTTTAGCTCACTCAGGTCAACAGCAATTCAACCTCCTCTTTCGTCTGAGCCACTTCAGAATCATAATGTGATGCATGTGGGTTAGGAACCTGCTAAACACAGTCCCTGTCACTGCTCAGACATTGCTGGATATAAATGATACACGAGGCCTGCGCTCGCCTGTCCCATTCTGAGCCGCCCTGTTTCCACCTGTCTGTGATCACAGCTTTGATTTAGATAGAATCTTTTTGTTTTGTTTTGGGGTTTTTTTTTTTGGCTAGTTGCAGTCGCACCTTTAGAAATACCATTAAAATAATAAATCCGCAAGAAAAAAGTAACAAAAGGATTCATTCAGGAGAGTCAATAATTTATACTTTTTCTAGGCTCAGCCTCTCTCTCTCTCCCTCTTAGTTGGCGCAGCTCGCTACCGGGCGCCTCATGGGAACGAAGAAAATTACATCCTACCTGATAATTAGCAAAGTTCAGAGCAAACTAAAAATCTGCCCCACTCTCTTAGCTCCCTACCACTGGCAGCGTCCTCTTAGCAACTAATTAAGTCCGCCTCTGAGGTTTTCAGACAGAAACGGTGCTGGATGCTGCAGCAGCAGAATTAAAAAACAAAAGGGAGGAAGGCTGAAAATGAAGAGCGCGAGTTCACTCTTCATTATGTTTTTTCCGTTTCATCTTTTCACACTGACGAATAAAATATGACAATTGTATTCCTGGAGGGAGTATTATTATTTCACACATGGATGCCTTCTTCAAATAGAAATAACAGCGTTGGCCGCCATTATGCATGGTAGCAAAGAGCGAGGCGCCCTCTGTCCATAATGTTCTTTAATTATTATAATGTCATCATCCATATCCGGCAATGTTGCACAGACAAGAAAAGAAAAAAACGGGAAAGAAAAGAACAGCGGGGCACACCGGGTATTAAATGCAAATCACTAATCTTCTCACAGTTGAGGGAAATCACACTACAAAGACAGCATTATTAGTGATTCTATCATCACAGCTTTACATCAGAACTGAGACTTTTCATATGAGACGTCTGTGGGTATGTGGCAAGGTTTCACACTTCTTTTCAACATTACACTTAAAAATATATATATTTCTGCATTATCAAAAATACTTAAAGTCTCACATTGTTGGTTCAGGATATTTTAAAGAGAGGTTTGGTTAAGATGTTTTCAATGGTCAGTACCTTACCTTAGCTAACTCTTTTGGCATCTTCGCTTAGTATAAATCCAGATTAATTGGCCTTGGAGGCTGAAGGAAATGGCCAATTTAAAAGATGCTGAGACCAAAGCAGACTTAAAATAACTCAAAAACATCACAGCTGTTCATGGTTCTGTGTCTTTTTGTATCTAATTTAGGAACACTTAAATCGTCATTAAGCGATTATTTATACACCAGCCGATGATCAGTGTTGCCAATTACCCAGTCAGGAAGGATAGCCGCTGGTTCTCCTCAAACTCTAAAACTGGAGGAATGGACCGTCTTTGTCCAATTCTTGTCTTTTAATCTCAAATTTCTATTCCCCGTCCTCCATCTGGGCATGGGCAAAAGTGATCTGTGTGATCTGAGTTTGTAGTATTTATTATTGACATTTTGAACTTTATATCTGGTTTGATTTTTGATCTTAAGACAAAGTAAGGTAATTTTATTTATATAGCACATTTTCAGCAACACGTGTTGCTGAAAATGTCAAAGTGTTTTATCTTATGTACCAAAAAAGATATAAACAATGATTAATTACATAAGAACTAGAATTAAAGTGTTACCAGTCACATAGTGACAATGAAACATGTAAAAGTGCACAAAGCAACAGCATAAAGGTTTAAGTGAATGGTATTAAAGAGATATTTAAACTGTATTGCTTTTTCTGTGGGGCAATTACTCTGTAAATGCGCTCAATACGTTTCAGATGGGAATGTTATTATTGGTGCACAACCTCCAACCTATATTTTCTGTGAAAATACTCCTCCACTTCTGTGCAAAACTGAGAGTATGTGTCATTAGATTGGTGTCACACATAATACCATACAACCTCTATTTGTGAGAATTGTCCCTTAGGTGTTTTACAGCTTAAGATGGAAGCTAATTCTTTATTGTCTTGAATTGACAATAATTGTTAGCACCACACCAAATACCATTGCTTTTCAGGCTAGCAGCTAGAAGACCCCCAACTTGGTTGTGATGTTATTCACAGCATTACACCAAGAGCGCTATCTAAACAGAACCTCGCTCGAAATATCCAGAACTCTCCTGTTTAAGGGCAGCTTTAGCATAACGACCACACAGAAAAAGTGCTAATCAATGAGATTCAAGGGAAACAAAGATTGAATCTAACCGTAATCTGTCATAAAAAAGCTTTGGCTAACCCCTGCGCAACACGCTCTTTAGAGACGCCGCCGGTACCGGGCCACTGATGACTCACGGTGCAAATGGAGTCAGCTTTTAAAAGGCAGCCCAACAGCCTCCTTGATAGGGCTCTGGGTTGCACAGAGACTGTTTGTGATGTGCAATCCATGAGAGACAGAGCAGGCAGGCAAGCAGTCATTATTTTCTCCACAATTACCTGAAGTCCTTGATAACGAGCGAAAAAAAAAAAAAAAAAGCCATATAATTAGAAAAACACCAGCAACACCATTATTGTCAGGAGAACACAACAGTATAATGAAGCAATTATAAATGAGCAGCTTTGTGCTTGTCATTAATTTCTGCTTTTAAGGATGTGGAGATGAAGAGCGGTTAAACGTCAGAATGAGCAGGAAGGATGTTTAGGTGGGTTAAACTAAAATGAAGCAATCTGGTGTGTGTGGGGGTGTGTGCATGCGTGTGTGTGAGAGAGAGCACAGACTGGTCAGGTCTACAGAACTGCCAGTGATGAGTTCACACAGTCTGAGCTCAGGCAGAATGTCCTCTGGGGGACACTTTAAACACGTTATAATAACCTCCTTTATGTCTGCGAGTCTGACGCTTTAAGGTGGAAACGTGTGTTTATGCACAGATGAGGATGTGCAGGTTCCACTGTGGCTACACACAGCTCAATATCAACATGCTGTGCTCATGTTGGTTTGTTTTTTTTTCTGGATTAAGTGTAAGATGCTGAGCTGCAAAATGAAAAGTAATGAGGAAAACACACTCTTGGTCAGAAACTTGCCCTTTTCACACATCATCACAAAGATTGATCTAGCGTTCATTTGATTTTCGGTCTCACTCGAGAGCTACTACATTTGAAATTCATGCATATTTTTACTTTTCCTCTGATGTGGCCTTGCAATTAGCTAACATGTTGCATTTCATTAAAAAATAAAATAAAATTCAGCCCGAAATTTAAGTGGATTAGACATGTGTCATTCCCTCAACGAGACTTTTCTTCCCTCTTTGATTCCTTTACATTTTGAGATGAGCAGAGATGAGTCGAAATACCGCTTTTCCTCCTGACTTCTCTGGACTGCATCCAGATCAGCTTTTTACCACCCAGAAGGCATCAAAAACTAAAGAAAGACAAACAAATGAGAGTGAGTGAAGTCATCCCACAATCTCCTCTGATAGTAAAACTCCAAAGCATTTTCCGCCTCAGTTCGAAATGCCAGCTTATTAACACATAGCACGGCACACTTCATCATATTGTCTTGAGGAGGCAATTGTATGGAAGGGGCAATTAGGACAGAGAAGCTGTGAGGTTGCCATTATTTTAGAATTTAATGACCACGCAATACGGTGCTAGATGTAGAAATGAGGGCTACAATACTACAATTATGCATAATCTGGCAGATCTTAGCAGCACCCCCACACTCCTTTTCGTTGTGCCGTGAATAAATTTACATGGAAAATGCACCTCTGCCTAATTTATTCAGAAAAATTAGAATATACATTACAAATATTTCCATGGACGACATGAGCAACATGCAGTTAGGAATCTAATGACTTATTTTTTTGCATCCTTGCTTGTGGATTAGGTCAGGCAGAGCACACCCGCCCCTCAGGGTTTTTGAGAGAACAGGTAAATAATTAAGCACAGGCATAGTGGGGGGGGAAATAAGTATTGGACATTTTTTGTGTTTTTTTTTTCTCCATTAAAATATCTCTAATGGGGCTATTTTCATGAAATTCACAGCAGATGTCAATAATAACCAAGGTTATTTGTACTTACAAATAAATCAAAAGAAATTTCTCCATATATTAAGCTATGTGCAATTGTGTTTATCTACAGAATAGGCACATAGCACAGAAAGAAAATAAGTTGCAAAAAGACACACAAAAAAAAACAAGAAATTAGCACTTAGAGAGCAATCCAGCTCCTGATCAGTGAAAATTAATATCAGCTGTTTTAGTCCTAATTGACAGACTACATAAAGGTTTCTCATTACAAAAATATAACACAAGAAGCGACTTGTGATGGGTGAAAACAAAAAAGAGCTTTGCAACTTTTTTTTTTGCAAAACATACCAGTGACAGATGATTACAAATGTATGTTTTCTCTCGAATGCTCCAATTAACAGGTACAGTCGTTTCACAGAAAACAACTGTTTTCGTTCAACAAGTGCCTCGGCCTCTATGGAAGCTCACTACTTCACAGCTGAAGAAAATGCATGTCAAAGATTATTTAGAGTTTGCTGCAGAACATTTATGCACATCAGTAAGAGAAGCAAGTCTGGTCAGAGACTGAACTCACCTCAAGTACACCATACCAACTGGGAAGTTTGAAGGTGAGTACGTCATGGTGTGGGACTGTGTCAGCGTATGAGACTGGGTTACTTGATACAATGTCAAATAACATCAATCAAGAAAGGTACCAGAATTTTCTTGATATGCACCTGAAGATTAAACAAAAAGTGGATTTTCTTTCTTTTAACGAGTGCAACGATCCTGAACACACAGCAAGCAAAACGCTGAACTGTTCTCTGAGGAAGTAGATAAAGCTGCTAGAAAAGCCCAAACAATCGCCCAACATGAATCCACCTGAAAAGTACGGCAAGAAATGAAGATTGGAGTATCTAAAAGAGCATCCAAAAAAGCAGTTTGTGTGGAGAATTAAACTTACATAAGTGACTAATTTCTCCATTCAGAAGACATGTTGGAGCTGGCATTACCAAAAGTGATTTTAAGTGTTGATTAACTTTTATTAAAAATGTTAAACAGCAATTTTTTTGGACCGTGCCACTTTATTACAGGTAATGTATTGAACTAATTTCTTTGTACATGTGAATTACTTGGGTTGTTACCAACATGTGGGGTGAATTTAGTGTCAACAGCCTCATTAGAAATGTAGAAAAACAATGATGTGTTCAATACTTATTTTAACTGCTTTAGAATGTGTGTTGTTTTTTTTTTACATATTTATATTCAACCATCTTTTCTTTCCCTATCTAGTTGCGGTTCAATGGGGAACAAAAAAAGCTTTCTACCCCATAACTCCAGGGACACTGAGGGGGGAATGTGAGCTCTATGTTTGTGTGTGTGTGTCAGTATGTGAGCTTATAGACTGTAAAAACCTAAGTGTGTGTGCCACTTAGCAATGGCAAGATGCATGACGCTGGACACAACCCAAAAGCAGGGATTATTGACATAGATGCTCCACCATTAATAAGCCCGCTGTATCCTTTGTGTTCGGGGTCGCCAATGCTGCAGTTAACTATAACTTGTCAAGGCTGCTCCAGCCGCACAATGCGCACCTCATGCATCTCCTGTCAGCAGGCATAATTCCTGCATGCCGGTGCACCGCTGATTTCTGCATAAGTGATGCGAGCCTTCGAGTAGAGTTAGGAGCACGAGTCTTTTGCCATTGAGAGATGTTCATCATTCTTGATCTAGCTCTGTCAAGACCTGGTGTTTTAGTGCCTCTCACGATTAGGCAGAATTGACAGGCCAAGAAGGCGAGTGAATAGCAAAAATGCAAGGAATCAAGGGGGTGTGGTGTAGGCTGGAGGGTGAAGTGGAGTGTGGCCGCCATTTAATCTGCAATTTATCAGTTTAGGCTGCACCATGTAACATCAGGGAGATTACATTCCAGAGAGAAGGAGCTCTATCTCTCCATCCCCTCCTCCTCCTCCTTCTTCTCTTCCTCTCCTCCTCTTTGGCTATCTCCTCTCCCATTCTTCCTAATGTTGTCTGACGGCAGAATGCAGAGCACAAAGGGAGGACTGTCTTTATCGGCACCATTATTGTTTCTGAGTCCCCTAATTAATATATAGCATTGTGGGCCACTCCTTGAGTACGCAATGAGGTGCCAGTGAAAGAAAGATGGCACAGAGGAGTCTCGCTGCAGTTAGACGAGCTGCATTTTTTTATGGATGTCATAAAGAAAAGTTGGACCATCTTGAACTAGCGTGGAAAAAAAAGAAAAAAAAAAAACTACACATCCTCCGCCAGTGACGCACATGACCCCTGACAACACCAATCACTTTGGGCCAATAAACGCTTAATTGCCATTTTTCCATTGGAGTGCTTTATCGATGCCATCTCAGAAGTGATTAATATGAACTGTTAACTAGCTGTTGCATTTAGCATTGAGTACAAGTGAGCCAGCGTGGAGGACGTCGATAATTTCTTTGATTTTTCTAACAATGAACTGCGACAGAATTGATAAAAAAATAAACTGCCTATATAGATTCTGTTTATTATTTAGCAAATCGTTGAGATTCAGCTGCATTCCGGATGCGATCGCATGCGTCTTTATATTTACGCAAACACCAATGCAGCTCAATAAATTAGAAGAGAGATGTTAATTTTAGAAATTCAATTTCAAACTCACGTGCTTATGAAAACCCTAAATTTAGCTCATCAGAAAATCAGAATATGTTCTTAGATGTTTAAAATTACATTTTTAACACAACAATGTTGATCTGCGAACGAGTATGTCCATGAACTGTACAGCATACATAAATTGAAACTTGGCCATGTCATTTTTTTTTGTAAAAATAACAATCAGTGCAGCATGGCACTCTTGCAAAATTTAGATTGTTCTTTTCTATCATCTGAAAATAGGACTGTGGCACACTGAACGACCATCCAGTCTTTTTCTCTTTAGTTCAGAGAAGACATCTCTGTTTCAGAAATGACTTAACACCAGGAGGGTGACTGTTGTGTGTCCTGGATATGTCAGTAGATTTTGTGTCTCTCCACCAAAGTCATAAGTGTGTTTTGCCCCACAAAATACTATTAAGGCAGCAATTATCTTTGTCACATGGGTACCTTTCTGTAGCCACAGCTTTTCCTTCCACTAAACCTTCCCTAAATATATTTATATGTGAACAGCCAGCTTCTTTAGTAATGCTGTGTTGTGACCTTAGCAAAATATATTTCTATTAAAAATCTGTTGTTTTTTTTATTGTACTATCCAATAGTCTAATTTTTAATACAAAAGAATGCTTGAAATAAACCACAATGTCATTCAGGTTGTTTTTTGTTTTTTTTACTTAATAACTGAAATACATTTAATAAGATGACATCCCACCACCACCTCACACACACCCTCTTTGTGATATTTAAAAAAAGAAATGTATTTGAACAGGATCACTACCCCTTTTATTAAACACTGTTGGGATGACACCAGAAGGATCGTGCAGCACTCCGGTTTTTTATCTCTCGGTCTGGAAGGGCAGAAACAGAAATATGAAGACGTGGCTTACAGGAAGGAAGCCTGTGGCAGCCTGATATTAAAATGGTTCAGGAGTCAAGTAGAACAAGTCAAGCAGCTGGAGGGCAAATAAAAAAAGAAGGGAGAAGAAGGAGGAGAGAGAACAGGTCGTTCTTAAAAGCTAATGGACTGTCAATGGTCAAATTATATTATAGAAAATAATGTAAAATATGTTTGCTTTATAGTAGGAGTGTGCTGTCAGAGTTAAATGATCAGTATTTAACTTAAGCCACTGATGTGGAATAACAAAAACATCTTAACAAAACTCTCACGCTACAGGTTGTTAATATATTTTCTGCCTTGAATGTCGCATTAATACCCAGAAGATAAACTAAACATAAGGTTATACATTCAAGCACCAACCATTCTGAAATTCGTTCTGCTTGCAGAACACACCAACATATTTTTTGTAAGTACATTCAAGAAGTGCTAGAGGATATAAGCAGTAAAAACAGAAATCATAACAAGCTACAACTTAATGTGGAAAAATAAGAAAAATGTGGTATTTTTTTAACATAAAACTAACAAGAAAACACGGCTGGACTTATACTGGAAAGGTAACTGAATACAAATTCTTAGAGGTCAAAATCGACCATAAACTCAAATGGAAGTCTCACATCCATCACAAAAAGCCCGTGGCAGTCAGATTCCAATTTGGTGAGAAACTGAATTTTGTCTTTTCATAAGCTTTAAGCCATGATCATCAAAACTAACAGGATAAAATGCTTGAAATGTTCCACACTGTTTGTAGTTTAAAAATAATATGCTCTTCAGCAAGAGCATAACAGCTTTGAAATGGACCTGGCAGATATGCGACTATGATTCCCTTCTATATTCTATACTGCTTGTTAATCTAAGCCTACTCAGCATTTGCACTGAGGTCTGCAATTATAGGATCTTTATAACGTCTGAACTATTCAAGTTACGTACAACATTAGGATTTACCACCTAACATAAAGGTTATTCTGTGCTAAAGTGAGGCCTTCTAGTTGGAGAGGCTCAGGGGGGAAAAAAGCGAGAAGAGCTTTCATGTCTTTATTTCTGGGATCAAACTCTGAAATGGTTTTAGACGAGAATCTGAAACTATGTCCAAGCACGCAGCAGCTTAAATCACAGCACATGGAAGTGGTGTTCATGAAGTACAAGTTAGAGAGGGCGTAGTGACAGGCATGGGTGTTTGCAGCAAACTGTGAATTTAATTATTTTTGGCAAAACCAATTTTTCTGTCCCTTGTCTGGTTCTTTTTATAATGATTATATTATATTATATTATATTATATTATATTATATTATATTA
>CAEFZY010038443.1:0-23222 GCA_903066815.1 Brachyrhaphis roseni
CTGCAGTCTTCTTTTTCCATTGTGATCCACTTGGATTGTGTAAAATTGTGATCTAGCCAAATTGTAATGATGCGAAGTGTACAAGTGTAATAGCAAAACGAGAAATTAGGGAGGGCAAGTCCACCCTCCAGTTTTGCCTTGCAAAGATGAGCTTTGCTAATTCAGTGCGTTTTATAGTCCCATAGAAATGGGACAATTATGGAATCAAGTTTCTTAAAAAAATTCTTAGGTAAAAAGATGTGAATATTTTGAAACAGATAAAGGATCTGAGGGAGAAAAACCATTTTTATTGCGTTGATTCTTCCCACCAGGAAATGGGGAGAGATCTCCAAAACCGAATGTTATTCTGCAGCTTCACCACCAGGGGGGAGAAATTAGCTTCATAAACTAAATTAAAGTCCTTAGTAACCTCTATTCCAAGGTAGGTGAACTTAGTATTTGCAATTTTAAAAGGCATACTTTTCAAGATCGAAGAGTCCTTGAGCTTAATTGGCATCAGTTCACTCCTGGACCAGTTGATCCTATAACCTGAAGACCTGCTAAACTGCGAGATTGTATCTAGGAGCGTTGGTATAGTACACTGAAGATTCGTTACGAACAGTAGAATATCACCTGCATATAAGGAAATTTTATTTATAGTCCCCTTAGTATTGTATCCTTGTATAAGGGGGTTGGCACGAATTGATTGTGCAAGAGGTTCTAGGACTAAGGCAAATAGTAAGGGTGACAGCGAGCATCCCTGTCTGGTACCCCTATGTAACTGAAATATCAGGGAAAGTGTCTTAATAGTGACAATTCTAGCACAAGGTTAATGGTTAATAAAGGATTTTTAACCATTTTACAAAGTGTTCGCCAAGATCGTATCTTCTCAGGGTTTCAAAAAGGTAGGGCCATTCTACCTGATCAAAGGCCTTTTCCGCATCGAGGGAGAGGACAGCCAAATCAGAAGTTTCCTCCCTCTGGGAGTATATCACATTATAAAGACGTCGCAAATTAAAAAAGGAGTGTCTGTTTGGTATAAAACCTGTCTGATCGGGATGAATTAATTTATCCACTAATAAAGTCAGCCTATTAGCTAGAATCTTGGCTAGTATCTTTTGATCATAGGTTAGCAGCGATATTGGCCTGTAATTACCTACTTCCTCAGGATCCTTGTCTTTTTTTGGTATTAGTATTATAGTGGCTTCCCTCATTGTAGGCAGTAGGATATTATCTGAGTTAGCTGGCCTCTAGTAAAAACATTTTCAGTAATAGGCTGTGAGTTAGGTTCTTGCATTTGTGTGTTTCTGTAGTAATGGCAAAATTGTCATTGTGACCTGTGATCTCAAACTAAACGAATGAGTGGAAAGAGATTGAGGTTTGTTTTAGTCTTAGTAAGACACATTATTATTTTTTTCATAAAGATGTAACAGATGTCTACTTAGAACATTATTTCTTTTTTCCTTTTCACTGCAGATTCCTTGTAGAAAGTAAATAAACATCCACCATTCTTTAGAGATATGGGAGACAATAAAACTGGAGGGATTGTTGCAGCTGCAAGTAGGTTTTCCAATCAAACTTACTGTCAAAACCAATTTTCTGTGGTTTTTGTGCTTTGATTAGCTGCCTCTCAAAACTCTAATCTTGTGTGCTTTCCAGGGAACCGACTGAAAGTGGTGAAAGGATTGGAGGATGTGGAAGTGTTGGAGTGTGAGAGCTGCTCCTTTGAGGTGACTCTTAACCTGGCTTACATAGAAGGCATTTGGATCAGGGATGGGATGCCGGTTAAGTCGAAACCAAGTTGTCGTATCAGCACACACGGGAAGAAACACTGCCTCATCCTGAACCGAGTGGCTTTGGGAGATGCTGGTTTATACTGTTTCCAGGCCAGTGAGGTTCAGACATCAGGCAGACTCATTGTTAGAGGTAAGGTGATGCAGCACACTCAAATATTTATGTGTATGTTCCACCATATTTGACAGTAGGGGAGTTACACCCATTAATATTCTGCTTATTATCATGACGGCAGCCTAACAATTAGTTCTGTCATGTTATATTTATACTCTGGTGGAACAAAAAGAATTAGGGTGCTGTAATGGGGGTTGTTTTAGTATTTAGTGGTTGAGAAAAGGTGACAGTAAAATTTTAGCAGGACAGTCAAAAACTTGGAACACCATATTTTGTCTTTTAAGCACTTTCTGCATCAGCTCCACAAAACCCACTTGAACAGCTGATCTCTCATTAAACATCATACATTCTCTCATAACTTTAGAGGGCAGTGATGCATAGTTGTGATCCCACTAAACAGTAACTTAAGCTGTCTTAAAGAGACACCACACAATTGCAACTGTTACAGTACCTTGTGCTATAAGTATTTTTGTTAGAAACAATAGTTTCTCACTATAGTATTTTTTTCTGTTCTCCACTAAATGTACTCAAGTCAGGAACATATGAATTATCATCATCTCATGCTGTTTCCTTCATCAACATTTTTTCTCATTTTACTCATTTTTTATCAACTATTAAAAAATGATGCAAAGATAAAAAAAAAAAGAAGCACATTTCAAGTTCTATTATTAACACAATAGTCATACTATGCATTTTTCTGCCAGCTAGAGACATATGTATTGAGAAAAAGCTGGAGGATGTGGATACGCTTGAGCGTCAACCAGTTAGTTTTATATGCGAAGTCAATCAGATGGATGTGGATGGTCGGTGGTATCGTGATGACTGCAGAATCCGACCTGGAGACAACATCAAGATAAGACATCAGGGTGAGAAAATTAATTATTCACAAATACAGGTGTTCACAACTGTGTTTACTTCTCATTTAGTCTTTAAAACACGCCTGAACGCAAAGACAACCAGACATGATGGATGAAAGTGGAAAATATAAAAATATTCAACATAATCTAATTTCAGGTAAAACTCATGCTTTGCTCTTCAAGTCAGTCAGACCAGAACATGCAGGTGAAATCAGATTCACTGCAGAGCGGGTTTCATCCTATGCCACTCTTACAGTAAAAGGTGAGTCAGCACACTCGCACCTGATATGCAGCAATACGATCATTGCTGTTCAATTTCTTTGACAAAATCAGACATATTCAATGCACAATCAAAATAGAATATTCAACTGTTAAAGATAAGCATTTTTCACCATAATTTTTTTTTGTCTTTTCTTGTAGAGCTGCCAGTCCAAATAATTCGACCATTGAGGGTCAAAATTGCCATGTATCGCCACAGAGGTTTACTAGAGTGCCATGTGTCACGGCCTAATGCTCAGGTCAAATGGTACAAGAACAGGAAGGAGCTCCTGCCCTGCAAGAAGTATCAACTAATCAGCCAGGATGTCTACAGGCAGCTGACCATCGAAGATGTTCGCTCTTCAGATGAAGACACCTACACATGTGATGCAGGGGATGACAAAACGTCATGTCAACTTTTAGTGGAGGGTGAGAGTGGAGGGATACTTGCTGTCCAAGAAAGAATAAGAAATATTGTTAGGTCTATCTGTTTTATATAAAATGTACAACTTTTGGAAAGTATCTTTAAGTACAGGATCATGAATAGCAGCTAATATACCGGTATGTGTGTTTCTTTTCTTCAAAGACACAAATCAGGCAGCACAAGCTGTGTGGTCACTTTAATATGTGTTATTGTTGCACTTGCAGAGCAGGCCATCAGCATAGTGCGGGGGATGAAATCTGTGGAGGTGATGGAGCCAAAGCCTGCGCTATTCCAGGTAGAAACAAGTCTAAAGTCTGGGAGGCCCCCAAAGTGGACCCTTAACAGTGAGGTCCTGGAGCACTCTGCGGGAGTGAACATTGACCGGCAGGGGAACCTCCACAGTCTTTGTTTCACAAACACAGACAGCTCCATGTCAGGGCCTGTGGTGTTTGTGGCTGGGAAGAGCCGTTCAACCGCTCAACTTTCTGTGAAGGGTGAGTTTTTCTGCCCTCCATTCAAAATGACATTTTGATATTATGACATCCCAATATGATGCATCGATATTTAGGGTAAAAATATCGATGATTTGCTGTTTTGATTCCTTGCAAATCAAAAAAGCATTTGTAAGGAACTTTATTATTTTAAAGGCAGTGAAGAAAAAAGCAAATAATTTCCTATATTTCCCAGATGTAAAAAATAAAAATTGATTTTTATTAAAAGCAGCAATACATTTTGTTCTAATATACCATGAAATATTTGTTACATGACTGCCACATTGTATTCGCAATGTAGAATTTTGGCTGTTAAATTTGGTGCCTTTTATTTGGAGCCTTGGTAGGATTTAGATTAATTTGCTTTGATAGATTTGTTAGATGAAGTTTCTAAATTTTTTTTATATTTCTTCTTGATAACAAAGACCTAATGATCATGCACTGCAAAACTCTAATTAATTGGGATGCTTTTCAATTGCCTGTTGTATGTATCCTGTCATTAGAGCGACCTCTTGAGGTTGCTCAGCACTTAGATGATGTGGAAGCAAAGGAGAGCAGCTCTGTGAGTTTGTGCTGTGAGTTTGCCCCGTCTCCCCGAGTCGTGCGGTGGTTTAAAGGTCGCACTGCTCTGAAGATCTCGAACAAATACACCATGAAGAGAGAGGGGAAACGAGTGGAACTGATCATTCACGGCCTGATGGGGACTGATGCAGGACAGTACCGCTGCATGGCTGGAGGTTCACAAAGCACAGCACAGGTCAAGGTTGAAGGTGCGTCAATAAAAAGCCTTTTTAATATCACTATGGTATGTTATTTGGTTAATCATGATCATTTGTGTCTTTGTGTTACAGCAAAAACATTGAAGCTGGTCAAACATCTTGAGCCTGTTGACATTGAGGAAGATGGCACAGCCACTTTTTCATGTGAGCTCAACTATGTTGTTGCCAATGCTGAGTGGCTGGTTAACAACGTCCGCCTCAGTTCTAACGCCATCAACCGGATCCAGCACATGGGCACAATGCACAGCCTCGTGATGCAAAAACTTAGACCACAAGAGAGCAGGGTCACATTTAAAGCAGGCCTTCTCAATGAGACAACCATCTTAAAGGTTAAAGGTTAGATATGGAATTATCTGAAGTGCATGATGAAAAAAAACATCTGAATTAGGGAAACACATAAATGTGCTTGAACTTTTGTTGTCCCCAGAGCGCCCGGCAGTGTTTCTTAGGTCTTTGGAGGATGTCGTTGGAGAAGAGCAAGGAGAGGTCTGCCTGCAGTGTGAAATCTCTAAAGATTTAGTAACACCTCTTTGGAGGAAGGATGGTACTGTCCTGACATCTGATGATAAACATGAGTTTGTACAGTGTGGGAAGTCCAGGGCACTGATTATCCACTCACTGAGCAAGAACGATGCTGGACAGTACACTTGTGACCTGGGCACCAGTCAGTCCAAGGCTAAAGTTACAGTACATGGTAAGGAGACTGTAAACTGTACTGGACAGTTTAATCGCTAAATTTTTTGCACTTGGTATATCTCAATCTAAAATAGTCAACTCTTTACCACATTTACCACCTGGGGCTGTTTTATCAATTCTTGTATTTGCAGATCTACATGTTACCATTGTTCAACGGATAAAGACAGTATCTGTTCTGGAGAGTGAAAACTGTACTTTTGAGTGCCTTCTCTCTCATGAACTGGATGATGAACCCATTTGGACCATCAACGGTCAGGTGGTGGTTACCAACAGTCGCATTCAGCTTGTCAACAACAGTCGCATCTATAAGATGGGAATTAGAGATGTCGTACTTTCTGATGCTGGTGACATTGTCTTCACAATTAAAGACCTGAGTTGTAGAACCATGTTATTTGTGAAAGGTGAACAGCTGTCTTATTAATATGTGCTTGTTTTGCCAATTTGAAGCAGACATTAAGATGCTTAGTGTTTTTCCTCCTTTAGAAAAGCCTGTGCACATCTTCAGGGATCTGCTCAACGTAAAGGCTGTACCTGGGGAGGACGCTGAGCTGAGCTGTGAAATCACCAAACCAGAAGCCACCATTCGTTGGCTGAAAAATGGACGTCCTATCAGGCAGAGCCCTAAATATGAGATGAGCATTGAGAAGAACCTGGCACGCCTTGTGATCAAGAATGCCTCCATCAGAGACTCTGGTGAATACTGCTGCGAGGCTGATGGTGTTGCATCCCGAGCCAAGGTGGAGATCAGAGGTAGTTATGTTTTTTTATTAATTTTTCACTTGAAGTAAGAGTCTCACGGGATACAGTTAATGTTATTGTATCTGTTTCTGAGGCTACAATTCACACTGGCTCACCAAAAATTTAAAAACCGTTCTTGTCTCCAGTGAGTCTTGATTCCAGCTGTACGATTTGGATGAGAGTTTCAGAAATAGGTGTAAACGATCAGTATCTTTTTTATGATCACACTGTGTCCCAACAGGATAATGTACCATATCACAAAGGCCCAAATAACTCAAAAAGTTTTCTCGAGAATGACAAAGAGGTTATTGTACTCAAATAAGTCACCAGATCTTAATGTAAAACAGCATCTTTAGGATGTGCTGGAATTGGAGATTAATTTCATAGCACGAACAAATCTCCTGCAACTTATATGAAGAAAGACTGCTGGCAATGCGCTGAAATAATGCTAGCATATGACATTTCCTTATTAAAATCAGGATACAAAAATAATACTAATTTATTATAATTATGTTGTGTAAATTGACAAAAAACTGTATATATCTTTTCAAAATCTACTAAACTTACTTTTTCTTTAATTTAGAACTTCAGCACACTTTTGCAAGGGAGTTGAGAGATACTCGAGGCGAAGAAAAGGGTAAAGTAACCCTGGAGTGTGAGACCAGGCGGCCTGCCAAGCGTGTGACATGGCTAAAGGGCATGGTGGAGCTCAGATCTGGAAAGAAGTATGTCATCAAACAGAGGGGAGAGGTTCTATCCCTTACCATCACCTGCCTAGAGAAAACAGACACGGATATTTATGTGTGTGATGTTGGTACCATGCAGAGCCGGGCACAACTTACCGTGCAGGGTGAGTCAATATGCAAAGTGTGTTAGTTTGGTAGGATCACTGCTGATCAACCATGTTTATTCAATATCAGCCTCTCACTGGGCTGTTCAACTGAGAGGATCAAAAACTCATTTGTCCCACAGGCCATTAGGCTTTATAATGCTGCAATTTGTGAGAGGGAAAAGGGAGGGAGATGGGGTAATTAATATTTTCTTATACCTTTTTATGGATATTTTCCAGTTGTATGACCTGAAACGCTGTGTGGATGTGAATTAATGTGTGACTGACAACCTCAATTTCCCTATGGGATTAATAAAGTTTAACCTAAACTAACCTTAAGTTAGACTTTTCAGACTTTTCAGATTTTTATTTATAGACTATTTATCAGTCAAGTATTTTGATAATCTCAGGTACCATCAAATCCTGATAAAATGCATTGAAGTTTGTGGTTATGATGGGACAAAAGTTTAAAAGCTGATAATAGCTACTGTATTTAGTCTTCCTGTGGTTATGACTTTTCCTTATTTCAGGTCAGAAGGTGATAATCTTGGATGAATTAGAAGATGTGGAGTGCCTTGAAGGTGACACAGTAGCATTCAGGTGTCGAATTTGTCCCGATGACTATTGGGGGGTCAAGTGGTATCTGGACGAGACTCTGCTTTATACCAATGAGCTCAATGAGATCCAGGTGATACCAGGAGGCCTCCACACCCTTACATTTAGACAACTTGCCCGCAAAGACACTGGTACTATTTCATTTGTAGCAGGAGACAAAAGATCTTATGCCTCACTGCTAGTTAGAGGTAAGGACTTTGACCTTTCTATGAGATTTTAATATTTATTTACACTCCTATCAGAGATAATAAGTCAGTTTGTCTTCATGTTACCAGAGAGGCGTCCTACCATCATCAAATCACTGGAAGACTGTGAGGCTTTTGAGGGAGGAGGCTTAGTTTTGTCTTGTGTGACTTCCAAGCCATGTCACATCTTGTGGTACAAAGATGGCTGCCTGATGTGGCACTCCTCCAGATACTTCACCACCCATTCTGGCTGTGAAGCCCGACTGACCATTCGAGAGGTCAGCAACAGCGATGCTGGAGTATACGAGTGCAGCGCTGGCTCTGTCACAACCACAGCTGTCGTTGCTGTCAAAGGTATGAACATAAAATGTCCCACTTACTGTTACCATGTCTTGCTTATTTACTAAGTCTATAGAGTCATAGCAGGTTTTTGTAAACGTTGCTGTTTTCTTCAGCCATCCCAGCAGAGTTCACCCAGCCTCTGCATGCTGTGGAGGCCAAAGAAGGAGAGGCTGTTACACTAACCTGTGAATATTCTTTACCTGGAGTCCAGTTTCATTGGAGGAAAGGTTTTGAAAACATCCGACCTGGAGAAAAGTATGTCATGAAACAGAGGAAAACCACCATCTCTCTTACCATCAAAGCACTTCTTCCTGAGGACTCAGGAGAGTACACATGCCACTGCAGGCAACACCAGACGACAGCTAGTCTCAAAGTGCATGGTAAGCTATGTGAATAGAGTTTTTGTTCACAATATTTACTGTTTTACTGAAACACTTTGTGTTACAAAGTATGTATTTATTTTACAAATATGAAACATACTCAGCAAGAGACACAGAGAAGTTCTCAGGTTTTACATTTTTAAAAGTATTTGTTACTATAACTGCATTATTATTTTACAACACTTTTCTGTAAAAAAGAAAAAAAATCTTGACAACCACAACAAAAAGATATTTTAGTCTGTTCTGTAGCTGTGATCTGAGAAGTTGAAAGTTCAGTATGTTCTATGTTTTTTTCCAGCTATTCCCATTACATTCATTCAGAAACTGAAGAACCTGCAAGCTGAGGAGGGCAGCAGTGTGATATTGCGCTGTGAAATTTCTAAGCTTGGAATAGCGGTAGAATGGAGGAAGGAGCACGAACTGCTGAGGAACGGTGTCAAGTTCCAGATGAGGAAAAGGGAAACCACTTTGGAGCTTCTGATTTGGAAACCTGCACCTGAAGACAGTGGGGTGTACAGTTGTGAGTGTGCTGATCAGATAACATCTGCCACAGTCAAGATCACCGGTAAAATTTTATTACCTAATGAGCTGAATGATGGGTTTAAGAATAAACTGGAGTTAGCTGCCTAACCAATGGTTACATGTAACTCCTCAGCTCTGCCAGTCACCTTCAAACAGAAGCTGAGGAACATGTTGATTGAGGAGGGCAACACCGCTACATTTCGTTGTGAACTCTCCAAGCCTGGTCAAACTGTAGAGTGGAGGAAAAGTCGAGACAGAGTCATCAGGAACGGAGAAAAGTATCACGTGCGACAGAGAGACACACTTACTGAACTCAGGATCATTGATGTGTCTCCTGAAGACAGTGATGTCTATACTTGCATCTGTGGAAACATTGAGACAACAGCCACCCTGACTGTAAATGGTAAAAAAAAATAAAAAAAAATAAATACACACAATGCAATTCAAGTGTTTGTTTTTCAGTTGAAGAGATTCAGACTTCAGGTCATTCTGGTTATAAATTATATTAATAAAGAAAAAAGAAAATTAGGCTAAAACATTTTATATTTTGGATCATCGGCCTTTGTTAGAATCACCAGATTCTATCAGATTGACATTCTTTTAAACTGGTTTAAATATCATTTAGGAAAAATAAAGTTGTATGCTGATGACATCCTCCTTAAATCAAGCTGTTTTAGAAACAGCAGCCATTTTACAGTGTCCTTTAGTACAGTGTATTAAAGGAGAGAAATGAATGCAAAGACACAGGGATCAAATGTTGTTAGAATGTCTTAAAATGTTACTTTTATTCTTCAACTTAAACTTATCAACATACCTTTTATATTTTTATTATTTTTTTTTTTTACCTTTTAGCCATTCCTGTGACCTTCAAGCAAAAGCTGAAGAACCAGCAAGTGGAGGAAGGACACCACATCACACTGCAGTGTGAGATTTCAAAAGCTGGTGTCCCAGTTGAGTGGAGGCTTGGAGGAGAGCAGTTGGAGAATGGAGAGAAGTACCAGATAAAGCAAAGGGATTCCACCCTGGAGCTGACCATCAGGGATGCTGTGCCCGAGGACAGCGGCGTCTACACCTGTGTGTGCAGAGAGCAGAAAACAAAGGCCACTGTAAAAGTCATTGGTATGGTTTTTGGAGACAATTTTAGTACATTTTATCTTCCTAAGTATTCAGTGCTTGCCAGAAGTTTACAAACATGCAACATGTGCATGAAGACAATATTAATTTTGGGCTTTAATGACTGCATTGAATCAATATTTTTCTAGGTTGTAGTGATAAAACATAAAAAATGAGTTCACAAGCTTGAACTTAATCTTTTACCAGATTCACACAATATAAGCTAAATTCATAAATACATACATTTGCAAATGCCCACATGGAAATCCCAAAAGCTTTCAGAATATTTTGTTGTTGGTGACAGTGAGAGCATTTTGGATTATTGAAGGGGAGGCTTGCACACCTAAGAACACTGTACTGTACAGACTGTCAAGCATGGTGGTGGTGGTGTTGTTGGTGGCTAATAAAACCATGTAGTCCAAATATCATTGGATATGTATGGATATATTTGAGTCTGTATATTTAATTTGAAAGATATATGAATTAAGGAAAAGTTAATAATAAATTGAAAAACTGTGCGCTCAATTTATGTTCTCAAACTTTACTATATTTGTGTGTTGCACCATCATTCCATCCTGGAAAAAATTAAAATGTATCATTAATACATCATCAGACTTAATATGGCATTCATGCCAATGATGAGTATTTCTAAAACTACTGCCCAGTACTGTATTGGAGGAGTTGATTTTTTTTAAAGTACTATGCTTTGCCCTTGCTTGGTTTAAATTCTCTTAATTATTTCTGTTTTAATAGCGGTTCCTGCCACATTTAAAGTGAATATGAAGAGCCAAGAGGTGGAAGAAGGGAATAGTGTGACTTTACAATGTGAGCTGTCAAAGAAAGGGGTCCCTATTCAGTGGCTGAAAGAGGGTCAGGTGCTGTCTGAAGAGTTGGGCTGTGATAAATACCAGATAAAGGTTGAAGGAAGGAAAGCTTCAATGACTATTTTCAATGCACAATCAGACGATGCAGGGAAGTACAGCTGTATTACTGGAGATGAGAAAACCTCAGCGGAAATCAGAGTCAAAGGTAAGTTGGGATATAAAAATAAACCTCCATAGCAGTTATACAATTTTGAGAATTACAGGAGAATAAGAGCAGATCACCATGTTTGTTTAACCGAGGAAGCCAAATACCTTTTTTTTTTTTTTTCCAAAAACGCAACCACAGCGCTTCCTGTCACATTCAAACAAGAACTCCGGCGACTGTCGGTCAAAGAAGGAGAGTGTGGAGTTTTCTGCTGTGAACTCTCCAAATCTGGAGCTGCTGTGGAGTGGATAAAAGGCAGAGTGATCCTGAAACCAGGAGAGAAATATGAAATGAAACAGGAGGGCCATCTAACTAAACTCATTATAAACAACGTGGAGGAAAGCGATGCTGGCAAATACACCTGCAAGACTAAACACAGTCAATCCAGTGCTGAGCTCAGAGTGCGAGGTGAGAGCAGAATCTTTATGGCTTCTAAAAATACACCAGAACACTTTCTATTAATGATTTCAAAGATTACATTCTTCTTTCTGTAAAATTGATTTACCATGTATTCAACAGAATCACCTGAGCGCAGACGTCAAAGAGGTCAGCCTCAAAATAAAAACCAAAAATCACTCTCACAGTGTCAGCTCCTTTATGTCTTGAAACCCTAAATAAGGCTTTTTGTTTCATATCTCCACCTATTTATCCCAAACATAGCTTAATGTAGGTGTGCTTTGTGTTCATTCTGCCATATTTTCCTTTCTTGATGTATCCTTGACTCATTAGTAACAATTGTACTTTGCATAGTTTGTTTCTTCATGTAAGTGACATTACATGTCAAACATGGTAGATCTTAAAAATTAGACACCCTTGTAGAAAATGCCTGTGTTTATGAAAATATAAAGTAGGAAAATTATAAATCACTTGAAAATATTTTGATACATATTCAGCTTCCAGTCTTCTTTGGTAGCTTAACCCCTTTCTTGGCAATATTTAACATTACATGGTAGTTGTTAACAGAAACTGTCAAATTGTGAACATGTCTTGTACATTGCCATTTTTTCTTGATAAAAATGATTTTCTAAGATTTCAATGAAGTTTAATCCAGAGTGCTATAGCACCATAGCATGGTGATAATTTTCTGTACTTATTCTTTGTGCAATGAAGTTCTTTCAATCCTTTGTGACTTCTGCAAACTAGGACTTCAGCTAAAGGATGGACATGAGCAAATATAAAAAAAAACGTTCAAAGACAATTGAACATTACTTCATCTTAAGTAATGTGCAAAGAAATCTCCAGATTTCTTATTATGTATTTTAGGCATTTACCCAACATAACTGAAAGCTGAATTTAAATTTAAAGATGCTTAAACACAATATTTGCTTAGATTGTATATTACGTTAATTAAACAACATATGGATTAAAGGTGGAAAAGTTTTTAAATTATTATTTCTTGTTTTTTTTGTTTTTTGTTTTTTTTACTAAAACCAGGAATTTCAACAGGGGTGTGTGCTTTTCTGAGATCCACTGGAGTCATTCCACACCAAAACAAGGTTGTGTTGTATCATGGTGCCAACTAGTTAAAGACTCATTACCTAAATTATAATTATTTTCATGTAATCTGGTATAAGTGGGTGATATCTACTTATGCCCGGAATAGATAGAGATCATTACGAGCATGACACTTCATGTGAGGACACCTACCTTTCACCTCAGACATCCTCCATTCCCTGTCATTCCTGCCATCGGTTTTATCCTCTCTCAAGCTCAGTACCATGACAAAAAATAACTGTTTTGTTTTTCGTTACTGACAGATCTCCCTCCATGCTTCAAGTTACCATTAGTTAACCAGGAGGTCACAGAGGGCAGCGTTGTGGCTCTGCACTGTGAGCTCAACAAGCCTGCTAACTCAGTGGAGTGGAGGAGAGGAGGACAGCTACTCAGGAATGGAGACAAGTACCAGATGAGGAAGAAAGACCTGCAGGTGGAAATGAAGATCACAGACCTCACAGTGGAGGATTCTGGAGATTACACCTGTGTATGTGGGGAAGAAAGGACAGCAGCTCAGATCACAGTGAATGGTGCGTGCAACTTCATGTAGTTTAAATCTTTGTCTGGAAAAAGTAAGATTGTTATTAGCTTGCATTTTAAGATTTAAGAAGATATTTCTTGAGTTGGACAAAAACAAAATACAGTTAACCAAGGACTGTTACACTTTTATTTGTAATTCACATTCTCCACTCCCTTTCAATGTGTGATACATTTAAATTAAAATAAATTTAAGAGTTTTGGGGAAATAATGAAGATAAGATTTGTAGCAAAGAGAAAAAATGATGAATGGTGACAAGAGTTTTACAGGATGATGAATTACACTGATTTGTCAATAATCTAACTAGTTTATGCTAGAAATAGTGTTAATAAATGTAAAGGTATGACTGAATCTGTAATAAATCTACTTTGTTTAGTTCATTTTTGTTGTGTTAATGGTTTTAACAAAACTGAAATAAGTTTTTAGAATCTAATCAAATTATTTGTGATGAAGAGAGGTTGCAGTGAGGAGGATGAGTGGTGTAACTTGAGTTTAGTGAGGGGGACGAAAATATTATTGTGCTAAAATTTAGTGTGGACGTACTGCTTAGATCAAAAGTATTCTTATGCAACAACTTGTGCTACTGGGACGAAACAGGTCACAGTCTAAGTATATATTTTTTATTTAATGTAGAAAGGCCCATTAAATTCATTCAAGATTTGAGGAATATTCAAGTACAGGAGGGAAACGACGTGGCACTCTGTTGTGAGCTCTCCAAACCGGGCTTCCCAGTGCAGTGGAAGAAGGATGACGTTGTGCTGACCAGTGGTGAGAAATACCAGATCAGGCAAAACGGCTCCAAGCCAGAACTCCTCATCAGGAAGAGTCTCCCAGAGGACAGCGGCTCTTACAGTTGCATTTGTGATGATGTCAAAACTACAGCAAGTGTTGCAATTACTGGTGAGACACACCACTACCATCTTAAAATTAAATCATCTTGTACATTGAAGATGTTGTAATAGACCTGGGTTTGTTTCCCTCAGCAATTCCAGTGATATTCAAGCAAAAACTGAAGAACCAGGAAGCAGTGGAGGATGGTTGCTTAACATTACGCTGTGAACTTTCCAAACCTGGACAAGCAGTAGAGTGGAGGAGAGATGCACAACTTCTGAAGAATGGAGAAAAATACCAGATAAAGCAGGAGGGCCGAGCAGCAGAGATGCTGATTAGAACTGTAACTCTTGCAGATGCAGGAGAATACAGTTGTTGTGCTGGGACTGCTGTGACTTCAGCTGACATCAAAGTTAGAGGTATGATTCATGTTCTACGTATGGGGAAGACATACTGCAAAGTAAGAACGTTAAGGATATTTAAAATAGGTCATCTGTATATAAACTGTCTACAATATTTTCCAGCTCTTCCTGTGACTTTCAAAAAAGAAGTTGAGAATTTGGAGGTGAAGGAAGGAGACAGCGCAGCTTTCTGCTGTGAGCTCTCCAAACCCGGAGCTCCGGTCGACTGGAGAAAAGGCAGAGTCATCCTGAAGGCTGGTTACAAGTACGAGATGAAACAAGAGAGAGGTCTCACCAAGCTGATCATCAACAACGTCGAGGAGAACGATGCTGGAAAATACACCTGCAAAACAGAGGACAGCCAATCCACAGCCGAGCTCACAGTGAAAGGTTAGAAGAAAGAAAAGCTGAGACATATATTTACTGTTAATTTCAGCCAATAGCCTATATGTAAAATAAAACCTTTTTTGTTGTTGAAATAAGGTATTTTTCCATAGTAAAAAAAAAAAGTTCAGCTGTTCGAGCATACTAAATATCATAGAACTGAAGTAAAAGTTAGCAGAGGATGTGGAGGCTTACTTAAAAATCAAGAAATCTTGAATAAAAACTTTAGGACTAAACAAAAAACCCAAGACAACGTAAGTAATAAACATTTTCTTCATATTGCAGCTCCACCCGTCACATTCAAAACAAAGCTAAGGAACCAGCAGGTGGAGGAGGAAAACAGCGTGACGCTGAGCTGTGAACTGTCAAAGCCCGGCCTCGCTGTGGAGTGGATGAAAGGGAAAGAGCTGCTGAAGAGTGATTTCAAGTACCAGATTAAAAACCGTAACAGTATCATGGAGCTGACCATCAAAAACACCCAACTGGAGGACAGTGGGCTCTACAGTTGCATGTGTGGAGATGTTAAGACCACAGCGCACGTCACAGTTACACGTAAGAGTACTTGCTAAATTATAAATCTCATGAGGTGAAACAGCTGCCATGTCTGAGAGAAATTATCTTAAACTGAATGAAAATCAAAAGACACAATACTTTTTCTTCTCAACTTTTTATTGTTTACTTTTTAGCATGATGCATGATCTATATCTTCCCTCCTCAAACTGTCTGCACCACAGCAGCTTAAACTTATTTATATTGCAGAGGAGACTTAACGATTGCATTTTATTTAGTTTTTTTTGTTTTTTACATAAACTATGCTTCTGTAATGTACATTTATTAATATGAATGATACTAATAAAAAATGTGAATTAGCGACACTAGGCAGTACTTTAATATTTAACCATGCTTTGACTTGCTGTACATACACATTGCAGTACTTGAGAATTAAAACTACCTTTACTAGTGTGTGAATCTGCAGAGTTACAAAAGACCAAATGTTACAACAAGGGATGCACTGTTTTTGCAGAACGCAATACCCCAGAATTATGTGCAATACTTGACCATTCAGATCATCAATCCCAGCAAAACGGGGCTTTTTGTAGAAAAACCTAAACAGACACTTGCTAATTTTATGATGGAAAGCACTTTGAACTTCCTTGTTGGAGAAATGGCCTATAAAAATAAAATTGATTGATTGATTGATTGAATTGTAGCTACCTGAAAACAAAGATTTGGAGAAATGTTATGCAGTATGAGAAATATATTATTTGTCTTGAACTTTTAGGAAGGTATAAGAACTTATTCTAGTGAAAATTAACTAATTGAGTGTACATAGCCCAGGCATTATTCAGTTGAGGTTCTAATTTATTTCAAAGTTAGCCATACATATTGTATTTTCCATCTAAACCATAACCTAAGCTATGTTTTCTCAAAGTTTTGAGTGGTGAAAATGTATTTGTAGTAATAAATACTCCAATAATTGTGAAAATTAAGTTTTTTGACCCTATGTTTCCCCAGCCATCCCTCTAACATTCAAACTGGGTCTGAAGAACCAGGAGGCTCCGGAGGGAGGGAATGTGTGTCTGCGCTGTGAGCTGTCCCGGGCCGGGGTGCCCGTGCAGTGGTGGAAAGGGGAGGACCAGCTTTACTACGGAGGGAGATTAAAGATGACACAAAAAGGGAAGATGGCTGAGCTGACCATCAGAAACATACAACCAGAGGATGTTGGAGAATACAGCTGTGTATTTGGAGGTCAAAAGACAACAGCTGAAGTCAACGTGAGAGGTAAGGGAAGTATGATGCTTACATTTTGTAGACTTAAATTTTTTTCTTAATCCTTTTAAGGTTGGGATTCACATTTTTTTATTTGAACTGAGCTCATTATAAAATATAAAATCAAAGCTACATTCACCCGAACCTGCAAGACTGTGAATTAAGTACAGGACATACTACTTAATAAGTCAAAATGATGATAGTGACTAAAGAATTTGGCTTAACTAGACTTTATTTACAGCTTTATTTACCTCATGGCTGAATACTTTATTTTATCCCGTTTTTAACTTGAAATAATATAAAGAGCAAAGGAAATTAATAAGCTTTTTAATATTGAATTTTGGTAAGTACAATACATTTTGACACACTGATTAAAAAATGCACTGTATAATTATCTACTGCCCACCCAAGCCCATGAGTGAACAATAATCTCACATGTTTGTGCAAATACAATTTCCCATTTTGTGTTTACCAGCTGCAGCATCTGTGTACTTTGAGAAGGAACTAGAGAGCCAAGTGGTTATGGAGGGAAAATCTGTGCTCATGTCCTGTGAAGTTTCTAGTGCTAATGTTCCTGTCACTTGGAAGAAAGACGGCACTGTGGTGGAAAACGGAGCTCATTGCATAGTGAGCAAAAATGGCCCTTGGCACACTCTAGAGATTAAGAAACTACAGCTGGCAGATGCTGGAGAGTACTGCTGCATCACCAGAGGAAAGAAAACCACTGCCAAACTGAGTGTGAGGGGTAGGTGAAAAGTATTATCCCTGTTCATTTTTATCTGATATAAAAAAATTAACACCAATATAAATGAGTAAAAAGTGTTTGATGTAATAAACGTGTCATGCATTTCAGCTTAAAAACATCCAAATATTTTGGGTAGAAAATCCATAAATTAGAAGAAGCTGTACATCCCTTTAAACAGTGACTCTTTTTTCAAGCATCCAGTCTTCTTTGGTAGACACTTGCTCTCAGTTTTAGAGAATCTGATTAACCAGAAGAAATTTAAAGCTTTTCTCAGTATTTGGTCATTTTGCATCACTGAGGTAAAATCAGAAAAGAGGTCTGGGATGACGTGAAGAAGCTGACTAATTGATTCAGCTGCAGGAATTTGTGACTAGTATTGGATGTGTTTCGATATTAAGCTATAGTGAAACATTGTTGTGGCAGTATCAAGGTTGCTTTTTTTCAGATGGGGCTTGGGCTTCTGTCAAGGTAGAGAAACTTATAACCTGATTTAAAAAACAGTCAGTTGTGAAGCAAAATCTTTAGGTGTGCTGAAGTTGATCATTCTCAACTTCATTTATCTTTCTAATGTTCCAGGCTTTCTAATGTTGCAACTTCTAATGTTTTAATCTTTCTAAAGAACTGGCTGGAGATTGCTCCTTATTTTTCCGCAGAGCGTGTCAAGATTGTGAAAGAACTGCAGGACCTAACAGTGACAGCTGGAGAAGACGCTGTGTTTGTGTGCGAGCTGACCCATGCAGACGTGAGCAAGGGTGTATGGTGGCTTGGTTCGAGCCCCCTGCAGAAAAACGAGATGAACCAGATGATGTGCCGTGGTCGCCAGCACCGCCTCGTCCTCACCATGACAACACCAGAAGAGACCGGCAATGTAGCATTTGTAGTTGGGGAGGAAAGGACCTCTGCAAAACTGTTGGTTCTCCCTAAGCCCAAAGGTGGGTAAAAAAAGGGGGGGCGAAGTGTACACCCAGATTAAATTATCTAGTTCTCATTTGAACTTATTTGAACTTTAACATTTGGCTTCAAATGTTAGTTTTGTTTGAGGAGAAACCCAAAGACAGTGTCGTCATGGAAGGAGAGACAGCTTTCCTGTCCTGTGCTACATCTGATTGCATCACCATGGTTACCTGGAAGCGCAACCATGTCCCACTTCGAAGCGGAGATAAATATGAGATGTGCAAGGAGGGTAAAGTCAATTTGCTTCTTATCCATGATGTGGAGCCCCAGGATAGTGGCATATATTCCTGTGACACAGGAGATGTGCAGAGCAGTTTCAAACTGACTGTAACAGGTAATTATTTTCTTTTCTTGTTATCAGGTTGAAAAGTCAAATTTTATTCTGTGGTCTTTTTTTAATTTAATTTGCATCAAAAGTTTCTTCAGATCTAAAATTTTACAAAACTTAAACTTTTGTATTTTATTCCAGAACTTCCTCCATTCTTTCAAGAAGAGCTACAAAGTGTAGAAGCTGAAGAAGGAGGCTCGGCTTGCCTCTACTGTGAGATATCTAAACTAGGAGTGCCGATTCAGTGGAAAAAGGACAGGCTGCCGATAAGAACCAGCAGGAAGTATGAGGTGAGGCAAGATGGCTGCTTTCTCCAGCTTTACATCAAAGATCTTAAACCTGAGGACAGCGGCAGCTACACATGTCAAGCAGGGAGTGCAGAGACAAGTGCAACTGTGTCTGTAAGAGGTGCGTGAAGCTCAACAGGTTCTGGATTATTGATCAAATATCAACGCCAGAAAATTGAATTTATTGTACTTTGCTCTCCAATCTTCCCTTAGAGACGCCCCCATTCTTCAAAAAAGAATTAAGAAGTTTGGAGGCTGAGGAAGGAGGTGCAGCTTTCCTGCAATGTGAGCTATCTAAACCAGGGTTGTCTGTGCAGTGGAAGAAAAACAAACTGCCTCTTAGGGCAAGCAGGAAGTATGAAATAAAACAAGATGGCTGCCTGTTCCAGCTCCACATCAATGACCTGAATCTTGAAGACAGTGGCAGCTACTCATGTCAAGCAGGAAACACAGAGACGACTTCTAATCTGACAGTCAGAGGTGACAATTCAGTCATTAGGGTCAATTTGATGGGGGAATTTAGCTATTATAATAAACCACCAAAAATAAATTTAGGCTGTTCACGAATTTAAGTCATGCCGAATATAGTTGACGTTACAATATTTAATTTTTCCCAGAACTCCCAGCTTTTTTCAAGAAGAATCTGCAGAACATAAAGGCAGATGAAGGGAGTACAGCCTCACTTTTCTGTGAAGTTTCTAAACCTGGAGTCTCTGTTCGGTGGAAGAAGAACAATGTGACTCTGAGAGCCAATAGGAAGTATGAGATGAAGCAGGAAGGCTGCCTTCTACAACTTAACATCAAGGAGATCAAAGCAGAGGACAGTGGCTGCTACACTTGCCAAGCAGGAGGAGCAGAGACTAGTGCCACTATCTCAGTAAAAGGTTTGTTAGTTTGGTAAACTGCAGATGAGAATTTGCAATGTTAAAGTCCTCAATTATGACTCATATTTATCAAAATGTAATTATTGTAAATTTGGACTCAGTATTTTATACATCACTAAACATTGCACTTCTATTAGGCATGTATTCCGCATCTTATTTTATATTGTCATGCAAATTAGATCACATGTTCTTAAACTTTTGTACATGATTTTGTATTTTCAACAGAGCTCCCACCTTTTTTTAAGGAGAATTTGAAAAGTCTAACCATTAATGAGGGAGGGACAGCTTCCCTTTGCTGTGAGATGTCCAAGCCTGGGCTGCCTGTGCAATGGAAGAAGAACAGGCTGCTACTGAGAGCGAACAGGAAGTATGAGATGAAACATGATGACTGCTTCCTTGAGCTGTACATCAAAGATCTCACTCTTGATGACAGTGGTAGCTACTCGTGTCAGGTTGGAGGTGTAGAGACCACAGCAACTGTGACAGTGAAAGGTTATAACCTTCTCCTCCCCAAAATAATTTGAGAAACTTTCTAGTTGGAGGTAGTGGAATAACAAAATATAAATGTTCTATATTTTCAGAACTTCCCACCTTCTTGAAGAAAGAGCTAGAAAACGTGGAGGCTGAGGAAGGTGGAGCAGCATCTATGTGCTGTGAAGTGTCTAAACCTGGAGCTTTTGTGCAGTGGAAGAAAAACAGACTCCCTCTTAGAGCGAGCAGGAAGTATGAAATGAAACAAGATGGCTGCCTTTTCCTGCTACACATCAATGACCTGAAACCTGAAGACAGTGGCAGCTACACATGTGAAGCAGGAGACACAGAGACGACTGCTAATGTGACAGTCAGAGGTGATGATTCAACCATATGATAAGGGAATTTAACTTTTACAATAAACTACCAAAAACAAAGCTCAACTTTTCACCAACTGAAATATATTTATATGCTAAATATATTTGACATTACAATACATTATTTTCCCCAGAACTCCCAGCTTTTTTCAAGAAGAATCTGCAGAACATAAAGGCAGATGAAGGGAGTACAGCCTCACTTTTCTGTGAAGTTTCTAAACCTGGAGTCTCTGTTCGGTGGAAGAAGAACAATGTGACTCTGAGAGCCAATAGGAAGTATGAGATGAAGCAGGAAGGCTGCCTTCTACAACTTAACATCAAGGAGATCAAAGCAGAGGACAGTGGCTGCTACACTTGCCAAGCAGGAGGAGCAGAGACTAGTGCCACTATCTCAGTAAAAGGTTTGTTAGTTTGGTAAACTGCCTTGTAAATACTGCCGGAAGAAACTTCATTCAAAGCAAGACAATTTAATGCTGACTTTTCATGCTATGACAAAGCTGGATCTTTATGTATTGCTTATCTTCTCAGAGCTTCCCCCTTTCTTCAAGGAGAATTTGAAAAATGTCTCCACTGAGGAGGGAGGGACAGCATCCCTTTGCTGTGAGGTATCCAAGCCTGGGCTATCAATACAATGGAAGAAGAACAGGCTGCCACTGAGAGCAAACAGGAAGTATGAGATGAAGCATGATGGCTGTTTCCTCCAACTTTACATCAAGGATCTCACACCTGAGGATAGTGGTAGCTACTCATGCCAAGCTGGAGCTGCAGAGACTACAGCGACTGTGACAGTGAAAGGTTGCAAAACCAACAACAAAATTGTTAACTCAGTAAAGCCTCATGCGTGTATTTATTGTGCAATGTATGGTTTTATCAGATGATCTAAATGTTTTTTAGTATTAAGAAAGAAATTTAAATTCTTGCATATTTTCTCAGAACTTCCTCCTTTCTTCAAGCAAGAGCTAATAAACATGGAGGCTAACGAAGGTGGAGCAGCATCCTTATGCTGCAAAGTGTCTAAACCTGAAGCATCTGTGCAATGGAAGAAAAACAAGATGCCACTAAGAGCCAGTAAGAAGTATGAGATGAAACAAGAAGGTTCCATCCTTTATCTACATGTCAAAGATCTGAAACCTGAGGACAGTGGCAGCTACTCGTGTCAAGCAGGGAATGCAGAGACAAGTGCCACTGTGTCTGTAAAAGGTTTGTGAAGCTGAGGTAGTTCTGAATTACCTTAGCTAATAGAGAGAATTTTTAATTTATTGTATTTGTCTCTCAAATCTTCCCTTAGAGACGCCCCCATTCTTCAAAAAAGAATTAAGAAGTTTGGAGGCTGAGGAAGGAGGTGCAGCTTTCCTGCAATGTGAGCTATCTAAACCAGGGTTGTCTGTGCAGTGGAAGAAAAACAAACTCCCTCTTAGAGCGAGCAGGAAGTATGAAATGAAGCAAGATGGCTGCCTGTTCCAGCTCCACATCAATGACTTGAAACTTGAAGACAGTGGCAGCTACTCATGTCAAGCAGGAGATACAGAGACAACTTCTAATGTGACAGTCAGAGGTGATGATCCAAATATTAAGTGGAATTTGATGAGGAAATTTAGCTGTTAAATAAGCTTAAAAAAACTAATTCAAACTATTTGCTAATTTAAATATTACACATTTTTTCTTATCTTTCCCAGAACTCCCAGCTTTTTTCAAGAAGAATCTGCACAACATAAAGGCAGACGAAGGAGATACAGCCTCCCTTTTCTGTGAAGTTTCTAAGGCTGGAATCTCTGTTCAGTGGAAGAAGAACAATGTGCCTCTGAGAGCCAATAGGAAGTATGAGATGAAGCAGGAAGGCTGTCTCTTTCAGCTTTACATTAATGATGTCAAACCTGAAGACAGTGGCTGCTACTCTTGCCAGGCAGGACCATCAGAGACCACTGCAACTTTATGTGTGAAAGGTCTGTAATGAAACAATTTGAAACAGTCATTTGTATCCTAACAAAGACACCCCAAATGATATTTTTTTGTTTTACAGAACGTCCTGTGTTCTTCATCAAGGAGTTACAAAATATGAATGCTGAGGTAGGAGAGATGATCTCATTGTGCTGTGAACTTTCCAAACCTGGGGTTTCAGTGCTGTGGAAGAAAAACAAGCTTCCACTGAGAGCCAGCATGAAGCATGAGATGAAACAAAATGGTTGCATCTATCAGCTTAACATCAAAAATCTCAAACTTGAGGACAGTGGCAGCTACACATGCCAAGCAGGGAGTGCAGAAAGCACTGCAAATGTGGCAGTTAAAGGTGTGTTTATTTTAACTTTGGGCATTCATTGTCATTCATTATCAATCATTTTTTATAAAATATGCTTTTCTCAATCTGTTGGTTACATCGACTTAGCTTAGGATCAGTTCTTCTCAAACATAGTATGTGTCAGAAATTAATGCAGGAAGTGCAGCAGTGTACCATATCTCCCAGTTACTGTTCAAATATGCCACTGCTACAGCATTTCCACAACTACTACTCAAATATGACATCAATGACAAACACAACATCAATCTCATGCAACACAATGGAAAAGATCTGTTAGTTCTGATCAATATTCACTCACATTGACTTGTCGGATTCCT
>CAEFZY010038449.1:0-22203 GCA_903066815.1 Brachyrhaphis roseni
AAGAAAGGTTTACAGTATTCAATTATGTCGCATAACTGATCAGTAGATTATTGCGAGGGAACGCAAAAGAAAAAATGTTCCCTATGTCCCCTGCAGGCCCCTGTAAGAACCACACTGCAGGCCTTAATGCTCAAGTCCTATTTTTTGTGAAATCTGATTTTTGTGTGTGTGGTGGTTCACAAATGACCTAAAAGAGTTCTGCACGCTCAGTGTTTGTGGAAGTAACATGGATCAACGTATCCGTACACCTAGCAAGATGGCTGTCAGCTACAAAGATTTTGTCCCATGAAAACTATTCAGTTCTATATTATCTTGATTTTATTTCTTCTGAAATTAATTTAAACCTTAATTAATGACTATAAACAGAAATATGAACATGACAGAAGCACCAGTCTGACACTATAATCTTAAAAAGATTGAAGTCCGTGTCCAGCGCTCAGATCGATCTTTTATGAGGTGAAAATAAAATTTTACAGATAGACGCCGGTGACCCCTGCTTGACCTCAGCGTTAAATCAAAGCAACACGCTGCTGACCAGCGACCAGCTATAAACTATATGGAAAGGCATCGATCCCTGCATGCCGCCTACACATTGCAATATCAACGGAGCAGGACGGAGCTGCTGCATGTGTGTGTGTGTGTGTGTGTGTGTGTGTGTGTGTGTGTGCCTCCATTTACCAGCCTGGCCAGAGCGCTCAGCTGTTTATGGCGGCCTGGTTCACAGGTCAACTCAGAGGTCAGAGATGAATTAAATGCTGACGCATCAGAACTTCCGGTCTTGTGTCAACTACACATCTGACCAGCGGCGTTCATTTCACCTCCTGACCAACTAAAATATTTCCTTTGTTAGCCAGGACAAACTGCAGCTAGGATGAGGAAAGATGGCGGCTATCAGTATTTCTGTGTTTGATAATAAATGCTAATAAATGTTAGCTCTCATGCTGCAGGCTTGATCCTGTTGGCTCCTGCTGTAGAATGAAACTGTTAGCAGATCCTTTAGCTAACAGTTTCAGTCTGTGAGGCAGACACCATGAAGACTTTTTAAATGAGACTTTAAACTGTAACTAACCCCTAAATCTACATTTTCTTTGCAGATAAACTCTAAATATGACATTTAAGGTTCAATCTTTATGTTTCTCTGGACAGTTTGACATTTTCATATAAATTTCTTCAGTTCTGCATTATTTTGCCTAAAACACAAGTCTGGTCTGTTGTTCTGGTTTAGGCTGACATGACGCTGGTTCTGAACCCGGTTCTGGTTCTGGTTCTGCTGGAGGTTTCTTCCTGTTTAAGGGACGTTTTTCCTTCCCATTGTTGCCCCCTGCTGGTCAGGAGTGATGCTGCGTAGAAACTTAATGTTCTGCTGGGTTTCCATAGATACAAACATTTCAAACTAATTTGAATAATAACCTGAACTTGATGCATGGATTGATAACTGGGATTAGTTTGAATATATTTTTAAAGTGCCTCAAGTCGACATTTGTTGTGAAATGTCGCTATCGTAGTAAACTGAAGTTAATTAAAATTTGTAGAATGTCCACAAAACTGTAAAAACTAGAATCCAGTAGGATCGCTGAACTTTTTAAAACCCTTTTTATGTTTTATCACTGCCAATAAACTTCACTTAAAAAGGTAAACTATCCCTTTAATTACCGGGCCTACAGTTAAAGATGTGAGTGAAAAGATGTAGTCAGCTGCACATTTAGTTCAGTGGTGTTCCTTTTCTCTTATTTTATATTAAATTCAGTTGAAGTCTTGCTGTTTGACTCTTACATGGCAGATGGATCAGTGAAAAGCCTGAAACTCAGAAGCACTTCCACGTTTCTCTCAGAAGATCCAGCTAATGCAGGACGGAGACTGCATTAAGTTACAGGAGCTAATGGACGGCGGCTTCTGCTGTCCAGCCTCCGTCTCAGAGTTTCTGTCAGGAGATTAACGCCACGCTTCAGGAACGTTTCGGTAAACATGCTGTCAACTTCTACAGAAGTGATTGAAGTCGTCGTCATCCTGCTGCTCCGCAGGGCCAAGTCATCTGTCTGGCAGATGTAGATCGTGTTTTTGGCAGCAACAGCATAAACCGGTCTGAAATCGATGCTAACAGAAGGAAGTGACGGTTTCTCTGGATAAATGACCCTAAAGCACGTCAGGGTAAAAAGATTTAGTCACAATTTCACTTAAATAAGAAAATCAGATACAAAATTCTCAGGGAAAAAAACACCTCTACAAGTTTGTTTTCTAATAAATTAGGTTTTACAAAAATACAAAGTTGCATATATGAGCACCAGGCCAGCCAGTCAGGAAACAGCTGGGAGTTTTTGTTCAAGTCTGTAAATATGCAAATCATCGCTGAAGAGGAAACGTTTAGTTTGCATGTCAGGAACCTGATTGGACCAGGAGAACTTCCTTAATTCATAAAGAAATAAACTTTAAAAGTTCTTCAGTTTGAAATATTTAAATTATTTTTCCATATAACTGTAGATGTGGAGGTGAACAGCTGATTGCCAACCTATGTGCTTTAATTGTGATAGTACCATGACTCAAAGTGCCTCCCTTGGTTTGTGTGGTTCTGTTCGGGTCCATTAGCCCTTTGACCCACAGATTAACTGAATGTGTGCTTTTATTTTGACAGGTCATTGTACTTTCAGCTCTTTGAAGGCTGGAAGTTTGAACAACTGTTAAAATAGTGTGTGTCTCTGTGGCTTGTGCTTCTCAGTGGTTCTGAGGGATTTGACTAGGACTTCACTTTTACTAACATGGCTCAAGAACTACTAGTTTAAACAAAGTTAGAATGTTTCGGGTCGCTACGATAGTTTATTGGGGTGGGAATCTTTTAGTAGCTCAGGTTTGATTCAAAATCAATTTTTGATTCCAAACAACTGGAACTTCTGATGTTTCCATTTCCATCCAGGAGGTTTTAGTGTTCTAGTTATTTAGTAAAGAATTGCAAAAAAATGTTGATATTTCTCTCACCAAGTTGGATAAGAGTTCCTTAAAAGTATTCATGTTGTCTGCAGATAAAGCCCCGCCCACCACCTTCTGACCAATCACAGCCCGCCTCCCATAGCACAGTAATGGAGGGAACGTCGTAGCTTAGCGCCAACCATTAGCGGAGTCCAAATGTTTTCTGTCATGGAAGACGGGCCGGTTGAATCGCTCTCTTTTGTTTTCACAGTTTTCTCTTTGTTTTGGTGCTTTATGCGTGTGTTCCAGTACCGTCTCCATAGCGACGTCAGAACATTACAAAATGGAGGATTTCTTTTCTTTTTTTTTTTCAAGCGATTCTGAATCGTATAAATGAGAATCGGGTCTTTTATGAGAGTTGATTTTTTTTTTTTCATCGCTGCAGTTCTATCTGTTTCTAGAGCAACACAAACAACCGACTGATACCGCACCATTCCTGGACCTCCTTCAGGTGTAGGTCTACAGGACAACGGTCTGGTCCGGTTCAGTCCAGTACGGTTAGGGAAGAGCTGCTGATGTCACACAACGCAGCCCTTTGATTGGGTGACAGAAAAAACGTCACTGTTTGTGATACTCAGGGAGACACTACTTCAGGTTGGGTGTTTGGGTCTAACCCTGCCGGCCCAGTGGCGGTGAATACACCAGGCATAAAATACAGAACCGAACCAAGCCAACCCGTATCGTACCGCTCAGTGGAATCAAGACATAAGAATAACTTCTGCGAGGACCTTGAGGACCTAACAGTCTCTTTGGAAAAGCCTCACAACCAGGCTGGCATTGACAGATGGAAGATGTTTGGTGGGCCGGCGTTCAGCTCCAGCCAAAGTCTTGGCCGGTCATTTGGTAGAACTTGAGGTTAAAGGGTCTGTAGAAGTCTCTGAGCCTGAGCAGAGCCTCAGTCGGTATCTGAGGATGCGGTCTGCCCTTCGACTTCCCCAGGCAGCGCGGCCGGCTGCTGCCCTCAGGCTTCTTCAAGCAGGGGAAACCTTTGGTCTGGTTGAAGTAGAAGTGTTTGTCCGTCACCACGCGTTTGAGGCCCAGAAAGTCCTGGACTCTGCCCATCTCCCCCGCTGGGTCCGTCACCAGCCGCTCCCCGCTTACAAACAGGAAGCGCGACAGAGGAAAGTAGCGCAGCCAGTTCTCCAGGTGCTTGGCGTAGATGCCGATGCGTACGGCGCTCCAGGACGTGTCGATGAGCGCCGCGCTGTCGTTGCGGAAGGCGAGGTTCTGGAACGATGGAAGCCCAGGAGATTTGGACAGCGTCTGGGTGTAATCAGAGATGGCCCGGGTCACTGGGTCTCGCACCACCACGATGAGTTTGGTGTGGCGGCTCATGGCGTGGACGCGCCGCGGAGCTTCTTTGGTGATGAAGTAACTTGGAGTCTTTTCCATGGTGATCTGACCCTCCAGAGTCCGAGGCATTAAACTCCTGTATGAAAAACAACAACAAAAAACAGAAAAGAATTAGGATAATTAAACATTCATACATAAAGTTTTCCCACTTTTCTGTAAGTTTTTTAAATTTTGCACTTATTAACAATTCCTTATAATTAATATTTTAAAAGCCTGAGTTTAATTTAGTGAGCTAGGAAGGAAAACAAAGATATTAAAAGACATCATAACCTCTTTATTCCACCGTCTGGAGTCTGGCTTGATTTTGCTTCGTCATGCTAGCTCCATTTCACTAGCAAAGTTAAAACACAGAAACAGTTAGCCCAGGAGGATGCTAATCCAGTTTTACTTCAGTCCTATGAAAACTGAACCACCTCTAAAAGCTACCCAGACAAAGAAAGGATGAAGAGTCGATCAAAAAGAGCGGCGCTGATGTGTTGTCAATTTGGAGCTAACCAGAATTAAAGTGAACCGGAGTCGGATTAAAGCGAATTAAGCAGAACTGGTGTGAACGCAGCCTTGGCCTGGTTGTTTCCATTTTCTTGCTCTGCAGATTATCGTGGTCAGTCTGAAGGTTCTGGTTCTACTGGTAGCTTTAGGGAACTGGATCACACTCTTCTCTTTTATCTCCTGGCTCTGCTCTCTGATGAAGAACCAGATTAATGATCTGTAATCCTTCTGAAACACCAGAGTAGGCTGTACAGAAATGGAAGGAAATTACAGGGGAAGAAAAACCTATTTGTCATTTATTATATTCAAGAGCAAGCATACTGCAAAAATAGAATGTAATAACCTCTGTCTTTTTCTATGAAGAGCAAGAAATACAGCTCCTTTCACCAAGTCAAGACAAGATTTAAATAATGGAGTTAGTTTATGTGTAAGCAGTGAAGAATGCCAGAGCTGCAGCTTTGAAGGAACCCTGGGCTGATTTCCATGCTTCCTCTCCGTCCTCAGCAGGCATGTGGTGGCGGTCGGGTCGGAGGCTTCGTGGTTGGTCTGTCAGTGAAGGTCTTATGAAGCTCTGTCTCTCTGATCCAACTTTACACACTTGGTTCCAAGTCCAGCATGTCCTCTGGTGCGCGGCGCTGAGCGCACTGCCTCGGCTCTTCACCAGAAATGTCTGAGCTGCATCAGCGGCTGGAGCGAAGCTAACTGGAGGAAAACACAGAATCCCAAACACAGAGAGGTTTTGGAAAGTGGTGGTGTTTCTATGGTTCGTTCTCTTTAGGGATCCGTTAAAATGTCAGTTTGGAGCCAAAGTTTATACCTCAGCCTGCCTGCTGGAACCTGAATGGGATCTGGTGGATCAGCAGATTATTCCTGGTGACTGACTGACTGACTGACTGACTGACTGACTGACTGAGTCCTACTGAAGAAACAAGCTTCATGTCTTATTTATGACCCAAAAGCTGCTTTTAAAAGTAAATTCCAGCTTTGGATAAAAACTTGTAGAGTTTCATGGTGAAAGGTTTTTCTGCTGTGCCATTAAGTGCTTCCAGTAAAGAAAACAGTTTTGAACATATTCAGAATTCAGTTGGAGGCTGTAATATTTGTGTGTCAGAAACGTCTCTCCTTTCAGCTGCAGAAAGGCCGACGTTTGGTTTAATTTAAGGAATACGAGAAAAACTGGAATAAAATGGAGCAATGTGAAAGACTGTGTTCAAGTACTTCTTGTATCTCCTGTGGCTGCAGGGAGACGGTCGAGTGTTTGTAGCAGAAAATCAGTTTAATTCCAAGCTGCTGCAGGCTCAGAGGCTTCCATCCACTCTGTGTTTACATGTTGGACTGCAGCAGGTCTGTGATCCGGAACCACAAGCAGCAGAACCAGCAGAGACACAGCGGGTAGAGGCAGAGGCCTGCTGCTGCTAATGCTAATGCTAATGCTAATGCTGCTGCTGCACTATGGAGGGAGAGAAGGGACTTTAATCTCAGCAGGCTAATTCTGTGTCAATCTATGTCCAAATCCAGGTTAATAACCAAATATTCATAGTTGTATTTCAGTTATGTTGTTAGTAAATAGAAATAATCACATAACTTTTGTTTTCCTTGTCATAAAATTCTGTTTACAAAAAAAAAAATTCTGCTTTTTTAGTGGCACTAATTCTCTTCCATACTTCTTTGTATACTGACGACTCTTAATCTCTCAACTGGGAAACTGGGATTAGGGCCAGTTTGGGGCCCATTGAGACCAGTTTGGGGCCACTTTCCTCCATTGTTGTTTGTACACAAACACACAGAGTTAAACTTTCCCTGAACACCACGGACTCACATCTGAGAGCAATGAAGCTCCCTGTGTGTGTGTGTGTGTGTGTGTGTGTGTGTGTGTGTGTGTGGGGGTGTGTGTGTGTGTGTGTGTGGGGGTGTGTGTGTGTGTGTGTGTGTGAGAGCAGCGCAGTGGAGGAAAGTGTTTCTGGGGTAAGAAGGCTCTCAAAGCCGTGATCTGTACGGGTCATGCCGGATCTGAAGCCTCAAATGGACTCTTCCAACCTTAAGGTCAGGGTGAAGGTCAGCGTGAAGGTCGTGGTATCTGTTTCTCTCTTGGTGAGGTCACTCGGGGTCACAGGGATCATGTAAAGAAACGTCATCATGATCAGAGTTGTCTCAATGCTTCGTTTCCTCTCAGTTTTTCTTTTTCACTTTTCCGTCCTACTCCTCTTCCTCGTCGTCCTACTCCTCTTCCTCGTCATCCTACTCCTCTTCCTCGTCATCCTAGTCCTCTTCCTCGTCATCCTACTCCTCTTCCTCGTCATCCTAGTCCTCTTCCTCGTCATCCTACTCCTCTTCCTCGTTCTCCTGCAGCTGGCCAGGTGTTGCTGTGACTCCTGCGTCCTTCAGGCGGGAATCTGACAGAAGAGTCCAGAACTGAACGACGTCCTCAAACACCACAGAGCCACTCCGGGAGTTTCCCTGTGGTGCGTTCAAAGACCTGCCGGCTGGCAGGAGAAGCCAGTGATTTTGGTCTGTGGCTGCTCAGGTGATGTGGATGACGAGCCTCTCTGACATCTAAACATCCAGAAGTCATTTCTTGTCTCCATGTCTGTAGAACTAGATTAAATCATTTCATCAAAGATTTCAGTTTCTCTGCTGTCAGTTTGACTAAAATTAGCATCAGATCAGGACGGAGCCGGTTTGATAAACACCAGTAAAATATTCCAGCTTCATGATATTTACATCAGAAGTCATGACTGAAGCATGAATTATTACCAAACCCGTTAGAACAGCCAATAAATTACATTTGGATGAGGCTTCCAATAAACTATAGAAACCATTAATAACGCCTGTTTTCAGATCTGGTGTTTATTGAGTCTGATACGTTAGAGTTAGCTCTTTATTTAGGGACAGGAAATGTTATTTTTCCTCTGGAAAGTGAAGGCGCTTTCTTTCAGCCTGCTGGCTGGCAGTGTTGCTGCACAGATCAATAATCCATTTAAAACTCCAGCATTTCTGAATGCTGAGCTCATTAACAGGATGTTATTATTATTGATATTGTTGGTAATAACTTTGGCAGAATGACTGAAGGTCAGAGGTTACGTCACTACAGTGTGATGTAAATCCTTCGGTTCTTGGTGGTTCGTAGCTCATCTGGCCGCCCGGCAGGCGCTCGGCGGTGAAAAGTGTTTTTACTGAGGAGGTTTGCATCACTGGGGTAGGTCGGTAGGAAAGAGCTGAAGAATGTGTCTGGCTGAGAGGAAAAACAGAGGAGTAACGGTTAATACCCGCGTCTCAAGGCCTGAGAGAGAGGAGGTCAGTCAGAGTTTCCTCTCAGGAACCAGAACCAGAACCAAACAACAGGAGAACCTGAGAGTTAACGGCTCAAGGTTTCAGCAAAATTCATCTTCAGCTTGTTATTCTGAGAGGAAATGGACTGCTTGGTCAGAGTTGCTGTGAAGAGAAACTGAAACTCAGCTGGAGATTATTACACGTTAGCATCACATGCTAGGTCTTTGAGACGTTGGCTTGGACGTAAAAACTTCAATTAGATCAACTTTTCATGTCTTTCTATGGCTTTTTAGTTGTTAAATGACTAATGTTATGGGTTAATGTTAGGACTTAGCTTAGTTCCTTTGTGTGGGCTAAGCTAACCACATGCTAGCTTTAGCCTCTTATTAAAAGAAAATGTAATCATCTGAGTGTAATCAAAGTATATGAATGTCAGATCTTTTTAAAATTTCCATATAATGTTTTATCATTTATCATCCTTTATTTATGATGAGCTAGCAAGCTGCTAGCCATAGCCTCATAATGCTGCAGGATGCTAAAACTTTTGTGCTATCAGACATGGAGGAATGTTGATCATAATTTAATACCTGCAGCTTGATCCTTTGGAGTTACCATTTATTTACTGTCCCTGAAAGTAAATCTCAATAAATAATCAGCTCATTTTCTGTGCTAGCTTGTAGCAGCTAGCCTGTTCAGTTCAGACAGATTGGAGGTTTTTCTGTAATGGAGGCCATCATGGAGGCAGGAAGTGTCACTCTGTAATCTGCCCATCTCTGCACCAGTCTGTTGGTTCCTCCCTCCCTGCGATCAGGCAGGGCGTGGCCCCCCGCTAACCCTGTGGCCCCTGGCTGCTCCCAGATAAAACCACACAACGAGACCAGTGTGGACCAGCAGGAACACAACTTCAGATTTTCCCATCTGATAACTGAAGAGGGAGGGAGCAATTAGTGGCAGTGGCACACACACACACACACACACACACACAGAGACTCAATCACCCAGGCTGACTGAGGCCGTGTCATTCAGGCTGTCAGGGTGTGTAAATAGTTTCATGTTTCTCTTTTCTTCTTCATGACTTGGCCGGTTTATCATTTTTATGTTTCTTTGGGTTTTTTTCCATGTTAGAACCAGAGCCGGCCCAAGATTGTCTGAGGCCCTGAGCAGACTTTAATGTGGGCTCCCACTGAGAGTTCGGCTCTTCTCTCATTATATATCTATGATTTACAGATCAGCTGGTTTCTGTTAACGCTCACATTAATCACTTCATATTTATGAAACAAATTCATTTCTCAGATTTTCTAATTTGGTTTGACAGTGGCAGTAGAGAGAGCACAGAGGAGGAGCCAAGTTTAGAGAGTCATCACGGGTAGAAACACTGCTGGTTTGGAAAGATTAGTTCACTTAATGAAAAATGAAAAACTTTCTTTTTGCGTTAAATCAGGCCATTTTGTCTAATAGATAAATGTGTTTGGTGTGAAACATGAAGACGAACAAAAAGGCAGGAGAAATCAGGAAGGGTGTGAATACTTTTCTGTCTGAGCTACATGTGAAGCTCTGGACCTGGAAACGCTCCGAACCGTGTTAATCAGTTTCCTCTTGGAACCAGTCCAGTAAACCAGAAAAACATTGCAGACTCAACATCTCTATCTGTCTAAAGAGGAAGAAGATCTTCCTCTTCCTCATCAGTCATCCTCTTAAATGTCACACAGGTCAAAGGTCCATTTTCATTCCACCTCCATCCGTCATCAGCTCTGATCTCAGATTCATTTACATATTTATCAGTTCCACTTCCTGTTTGCGGTTACAGTGTCAGTTCCACTTCCTGTTTGCGGTTACAGTGTCAGTTCCACTTCCTGTTTGAGGTTACAGTGTCAGTTCCACTTCCTGTTTGCGGTTACAGTGTCAGTTCCACTTCCTGTTTGCGGTTACAGTGTCAGTTCCACTTCCATCGCCCGGCATCGCTCCTCTAAAAGATTTGAATAAGGATCTGAAAAGTGTGGTGAACCGCTGACAGCTGCTCATGTTTCTCGTGCAGATTGGAATGGAAACAGTCAGCTTTCAAGTGGATTCAGGTCTGTACTTTGACTAGACTGCTGTAACACATAAATATGCTTTGATTGAAGTGATTGCACCTCTGGCTGCATATTCCCTCAGGATGATGCTGCCAACACCATGTTTCACTGTGGTGGCGGTCTGTCCAGAGTGAAGAAACAAAAAGTTTAAAGGTCATATCGGAGCTGAGGGAGCTGGTTAAAGCTTTAAACAGAACCGGAACCGGAATGACTCAAACTGGGTGATTTCTGAGGGAAACTGGTGGTGGAGGATTTTATTTAAAGGCATTTGAATAAATGGGGCTGAATATAAGCATTCCACACATTTCAGATTTTAATTTCTAACAGAAAACCTGACCAGGTCGTTTAACTTTACAGTTAGGGTTAGGTGTGAAGGTGTGAATCAGTTCATCTGTTCTTCAGAATCATTCACTCAGATCAACTGTCTCAACTAAGCAACCAATAAAAACACCGTCTCTATGGAGACAGAGGGAAAATAAAATCATGATCAGCTGTCGGCATGGAGGAAGCAGCTTATTAATAAACCTGATTTAAATCCTGATGGCAGCAGGATGAAGGCAGAGGAAACAAGTTTGGTTCGGTTTTAAAGCTCCAGGTTAAAAACGACGGGTCCTGAATGCAGCGCAGGTTTTCCTAACGCTCTGCTCTGATGTTTGATTCAGTTTTAATGCTGTAAGTTTAGGATTAACCGATGGACCCTGAATGCAGCGCAGGTTTTCCTCTCCTCTGATTTCCCTTCGTCCAGCGGGAAACCGCAGCTCCAGGATGCAAATCGCCACAGAAAAGCTTTTGTTCTCCACCGACCTGCCAGCGTTTCCTCCCAGCGTGTTTTAGTTGGTTCCCAGTAGAGGAACCGGGCCAGGGAACAGGGCCGTCAGAACCCGCTCAGAACCTGAAGCCCAGTTCTAATAAAACTCAGATCCCAGATCTAAACCATTAATTACAGAAATTAAAGATGAAGAGCAATTAAATATAAAGTTAAAAACCAGCTGGTATGCAAAAAAATCAATATTCCTCTAAACAGATTCATGAAGGAATCCTTACTAAATATACGATGAACGATTAAAATAGTCAAGAAAAATATGAGTTTAATAATAAAGACTTTCTGCAGTGACTGTTTTAAATATCTCACAGTTTCTATAAGCAGAGATTGATTGGTAGGAGACAGAATCTGATCGGTTCTGATTGATGAAAATGGACTCTGTTTTCTCTAATATGAAGACATTTATGATTCTGTTTGTTTTTCCTTTAACACATAAGCAGCCTGAACATTTCAGAAAATAAAATGTACTTCAAATTTAAAGCTTTAGCAATAAAAACAAATATGTAACGGTGCATCTATTATTAATATTTATCCTTCATTTAAATAGGACAATAACTCATTGACACTGAAACCTCTTTACCAAAACAGCATCATAAAACACAACACGTCAAAATATGAGACCAAAAAAAGTACTTGTTTTATTTATTTGGATATTTAAAATGTCTTCCATGTCCAGTGATAAATGTTTGTTAAAAACTGTATTAATTTTTGCATTACTATGCTATTATCAATATATTATGTGAAAATGGTCTCAAAACAATATTATCATTTATGCAATAATTTCTGGGAGAAGTTCATTCAGTCATTTGTTAATGAATCTACAGTTTTTGTATCATTTAGCATTTATCATTACAAATTTCTTAAAAATGTTCATTTGTTGTTTTGTTAAAAAACTGACATAAATACTATTTTAAGCTGTTTATTCCAGGAGAGCATCAACTAATAATCAATAAACTCATTAAGATTAATTAAGTACGGTGACTGTTCAGTTTAGTGAAATAAATTATATATTTTTTAACTTGGTAACATCCTGAAGAAACTTGTATCAAACAGAAATGTTTTCCAAGAGCAGGATTTGTGTTTGTGGCGCAATGAGTGCTTTTCCAATCACAATGATACAGTTAAGTAAAAAAGAATAATTTTTGTATTTAATGACATTTATCGTTATCGCAATAAATATCACGATTAAATTCTAACCCCACATCGCCCAGCCTTACTCTAAACTTTGACTGAAAGCTGCTTTTTTTCTGTGTCAGCCTTAAATTTAATGTTATTATTATGAAACATTCCAGTCTGCAGAATTAGTTCAGGAAGTTGTTATCTTAATTTTCCTCATCCACCATGTCTGCGTCTCCCCCGGTGTTTGAACACCTTCCCGGCTGCAGGACTTACCTGTACCAGCCCAGCCCCTTGTCGTAGCAGCGGTCGAAGAAGTGCGGCTCAGCGCCCACGGCTCTGACGTCCGGGTGGACCCGCAGGAACTCCAGCAGCGCCCGGGTTCCGCCCTTCTTCACCCCGATGATGATGGCCTGCGGGAACTTCTTGCTGCCGAAGTTATTGGAGATGGAGATGTTGTCGGGAGGCCGCAGGCCGCCGGCGGAGTCCGCCAGCCGGTGTCGGAGCAGCGGCACCTCGGAGCCCAGGAGCCGCTCGCCCGCCGGAGCGCCGCTGCTGAACACCGGTCTGGGCAGGGCGTCGCAGCGGCTGCTGAGGCAGTAGCAGAGGTAAGTGAAGAGGAGGATCATGGTGAGGAAGACGGGCAGCCTGGACTGCGCCTTCAGGTGTCCGAAGTTGAGCGCAGCTCTCCATCTACTACATCCCATGGAGGACGGAGCGCAGGAAGCATGGCACGTCGAGGGACTTCATGGTTCAGCTGCGAACCGGATCATCTCATCCACAGGCGCGATGTGCGCCAAACCTGCCCACTGCGCGCCACAGCGGAGCGCCACGCATCCATCACTGAGGGACCCTCACGTCCCCAGACTGGAGAGCAGCATGCCGGGATTTTCGGCTGGTCCTCCCCGGGTTCTGGTCCCGGTGCTCCACGGGAAACCCACATCCACGCCCCGTCCGTCCAACACACGCCCCCTCCGGCTCCAGCCCACGCTGCGCCACGGCGCGCGGAAATAACCCCGAAAATAACGATTATCCGGTCAAAGAGAGGAAAAAGTCTCATGTCAAATGATTATTAGAGCAATTTCAGAGGAATATGGTCGTTACTTTAATGATATTTAATGCGCTTTTAATGCGCTGGAAGGGAAGGAGGCCTGGAGAATGATGGAGGAGGAATATTAATCTGTGATTGTCGACCAGAGTTCATTTCTCCTCATTTCCTCTCAATCCTCCAGCTCTGCAGCTTCAGCTCCAGATTCAGATGGTTTAATGCCTCCCGTCCAGAGGAGAGGAGCCGCATGCATGGCCACACACCCTGCTGGAGCCGAAGATGACACTGATATACAGTATCCCCCAAACACACACACACACACACACACACCCACAAGTGGACAGGTAGACGGATCTGCTGGTGAAGCTGAACTGCAGGAAACAAAGCTCAGCTTCGGTTAGAAAGTCTCTCAGCAGGAAGTCTGAGCTCCACTCTGCTGACAAACTATAAATATAGAATTAGAGAAAACTTCTGGTTTCCTGATGGAAACAAATCTGACAAATTGAACATAAAGAGCTTCTGAATGAGCTTATATTCCTCTTGAAACCAGTCCAGTAAAAGTCAATAATTCTGCAATATTAATTATAAGAGAAAAACATCATGTTTTATATTTTTATCAGGTTTTTCTAAGGTTATTGTTTCAGTGTAAAAACTTATTTATATAGTTTGTCTGAAGAAAAGTTGATTTGAGTTTAAGAGGCTCCACGGTCTTTGAATGTATCATGATTAGTTATAGTCTGTCTAAGCGAGTGTGTGTATATATATATATATATATATATATATATGTAAATTCCCTAGTAATAACTCAGATGTAACTGTGGATGGATTATGATGGAATCTGCAGAACGGATGAAAAATATTTTCTGGTTTCTGTTGATCTCCAGTTTCTGTCTGGCTGTGAAAACTTTTCTGTTCTTCTGGCTGCACAAAACATGCGATGAATAAAATGATGCAGCGAGTCAAATTCACTTTATGCACCACAGAAGGAATTTACCAGAGATGTCACTGAGAAACCAAGAAGAGAGCTCTGCTGCGGTTAGCTGCTGCCTAACTATAGCCATGCAGCCATGCAGCCATGCAGCGCTGCATTAACACACGGGTGTGGCTTGGAGCGCAGCAAGAAAGACACGGGACTGCAGCCTCATGGAGGGAACGCAGAGGGAACTGAATCAGGTTCAGTCCAACAGCTTCAACCTCTGGACATCAAATAAAACACAATAAGTAGCAAAAACAAGGAACAGCAGGTAATATCAGGTCAGGTATTAATAATAATTATAATAATTCAACTTTATTGTCATTGCACTGTCACAAGTACAAGCAACGAAATGTGGTGTGGTCGGAGCCGGGAATCGAACCCGGGTCGCCCTGTTGCCAGCTGGGAGGATTAACCATTGTCAGGTATTATCAGGTAATATCAGATATTATAAAGTAGTATCAGGTATTATCAGGTAATATTATCAGTTATTATCAGGTATTATCAGGTTATGTCAGGTATTATCAGGTAATATCAGATATTATAAAGTAGTATCAGGTATTATCAGGTTATATCAGGTATTATCAGGTATTATCAGGTAATATCAGTTATTACCAGGTAGTAAGAGGTTAATGGTTGTAAAATTAAACTTCTAAAATGCACAGCATTAGTTATGAAAAGTGAAAAGCGTGAGAAAACTACACATGAGACTCCATGTCTAATTAAATGTGTCTAAAATATGTTTGAACGTGATACTGGAGCTGATCTTAGTTACAGACAGAAAAGGGGCGGAGCTGTCAGTTACCGGTTGCTATGGTAACTTTTTTGACTAAACAGAATAAATTTGAAGGACAAATAAACCAATTTTGACAAATTTAATAAAATCCTGCTAAACCTAAAAAAGAAAAAGATTCAAATAGTTGAAGAAAAATGGATCAGAATGAGTTTGGGTCACGATCAGAACCGGATGACATGAACTCTTCATTCCTGAACAGAACTTCAGGTTCTGGTTCTCCTTAATTTCCGGGTCAATAAAGACCTGAGATGAGGGATCCAGAACCAACCCGACAGGCCGGGTTTTGTTTGGTCCTGGTCAGGCATAAATATGCTGCTGTAACATTAATATTTAAAACAGCAGGGGCATAATCTTTAACTCATGGATCCGGTTCCGTTGATCTAGTGGTCAGCTCCCCCTACTAGTCTGGAGGACTTCTGCTTCATTCAGACACTTTGAAGCATTTTTCGTTTGCAGAATTTTTTTTAATTCCATTTATTTTTGTGTGTTTTGAAGTTTTCCTCCTTCATGTGTTTGTACCTGTTTAACACAGAATATTTCTTAATTTTTTCATTCAATAATAATAAGTAATCAGATATAGACTGATGATACTGATGATGTTTGAACCTTTAGTTCATTCAGTCGTGAATCAAACTCAGCTCTCAGGGCTTCACAGAGAGCCCAAAGGCTGCAGTAGAACCGGGCTTTATATCAGCTGGAGGTCTTAGTTTGAGGAGAAACTTTTCTTTGTGTCTGCAGAAGCCGACAGTTCGCTCAGACGTCCTCGACCTGTCGGGACGCTGCAGGAGCATCACCTGAACTCACTCTGTCTCAGTGAGTAGAGCTTCCCTCGTTAGCAGACGTTTCAGGCTTGACTTTTCTCCTTTCTGTGTGTTTTGGCTCAGAAATCATCTGTAATGCTCTAATAGCTGTGATGTCACCCACCTGTGTTTTGGCTCTGGAGACTCGAAGAAAGATGGAATAATTTTCAACAATCATCTTTAATCTGATCTGGATCTCAGGAGCTGAAATGATTTCTTTTCCAAAGTAATTGTTTGCTTTGAGATAATTGCAGAATAAAGTTTTTTCCAGAGTTTTTCTGAGATAATATTTAGAAAGTCTAATCCGTGTTGGTTTCAGACTTGAACAAGCTTGGAGGAAATGTGCTGTTTGGTTTAATTTGTTCTTCCTGTGGTTTGATTCACCTGTAAGCAGGGAGGAAATGGAACACGCCGTAACGATGTGGCGGCCGTCTCAAAACCTCTGGGTCATTTTCTGCAGAACCCCGCCGGCCGAATCCCGGGGGTGAGACGTCTCAGGGCCGTCGGGTTAATGGAGTGTTTGTGCAGCGCTGTCATGTTCTGTCTGCAGCCTACCAGGAAGCTGACCTTTGACCTGCAATTCATCTGGGAGAAAAGATGTCCCCTGGTGGCGGCGCAGCTTCTTTTCAGATGCCTCTTTCATTTTCTCAGCAGAAAGTCAGAAGGGAAACCCAAATGTTACCTAATGGATGTGAGTCATAATAACTGTGATCAGGTGATCCAGTTCAGCCGATGTTCTCCTGTGGAAGCTTTTAAAGAACCACTGCCGGGTCAGAACCGGCTGGCGGGTCAGCAAGCCCGTCTGTTCAGTCTGAAGCCGCTTTAAAAAGCAGACAGGACGGCTTTGTTCTGTTTATCTACACTAAACCTGAAGCCTTTCATTCCTCCAGCTGATGGTCAGAGATGGAAACCAGTCATGAGAACAAAAATATTCACACAAAAACCTGAATAAATCCAGTAATAAGCTAAATAACAAACAGCAGCAAGTGGCTCTTTCTGTTGATTCCAATATCATTTTTATTACCATTGGAATAAAGTTACCTGAGACGTTTATTTTCCTTTTGAGATAAGTTAAGTGCAAAATTATTCATACCCCTAGCAGATTTAGATTTAAAATAGTTTTCAATAAACTAAGAAGTTTGTTTCTGATAGGAAATGAAAAATAAGTAAGGAAATCAATATAGATCAGGTATTTTTATTCTGTTAACTTTTTTTTATTAGAAAATGGCAAAGTGACACTTATCATTTATGTCTTTTGTTCAGCTGATTTATCTTAGGTGATGAGATTCAGGTCTTTGCAGTTGGAAGGTCTCCTTACCATCACCCTAATCTTGAGCTCCCTGCCCTGATTCTCTGGGTAGATCGTTCCACATCCTCATTATACAAATAATATTGCTAAAACATTTTTTAGTATAATAGCATTTTACATAACTAGAAACACGAGAGGCAGGCATTACAAAGACCCTTCAGGGGAACCAAGCTAGTTAGCTGCAACTAGCTAGCTAGCTAGCGGCTAACATCTGAACACATGATTTTAATAATAAATTAATAAACCCAAACTTTATTCACTTGTTCAGCAGATAGTATTTATTAAACAATAAACATATCAGGTAAAGTTTTGGTTGAGCCACAAACCAGCAGTTAAATTTTATACCACAGTGTTAACCATAAAGATTATTGTAGTTAGCTGCTATCCGTTAGCACCGTCTCCAAATGCTGGTTACCATGGTGAATTTAACATTAATCCCAGTGGTTTGTGCACATGATCACTGTCATTTAACAAGAAAACATAACTCTGATAAGTAACTTAATAAAATCTGCAATTAAATAAAAGCAGTATTTAGAGCACAACTATGATTAAACCTTGAGGAGAAATCAGTTTAACAGAATGAAATGGTTTGGATCAGAACAACAGATAACGAATTTGGTGACGCCATCTTGAAAGGCATTTTGAACAGTCTAAATTTTAATCAAGTTATCTTGAATTCTGATGCTTAATAGTCAGAATGTAAATGCAGAAATCTTAAATCATCATTCAGCTGAGACAAAATGTTGTTGTGTCTAGTCAAAACTAATTTTTAGATATCTGGAATGTAATTGCAGATAGTCAGAAGAAACCGATTAAATGCTAATATGGCCTGCCATACAAATACAGCAATCAGAAACAGAGGAACCAATACATTGGCTGTTGATGATAGTTTTATTATTCTGATCAGCTCTGTTATTATGTTGCCGGTCAGAAGCCGAAAAGTTGGGAATCTCTAATCTAAGAGGCTGAACATTTAGCTTTGCTGCCCCCTGGTGGCTAGTGGGCCACCATGCTGCACTGCTCTGTGGGTACTTTCAGATTAAAACAGCAGAAAATGTATAAAAACACGCATCAATTTCTTAGTCAAATTAATCATGATTAATAAATACAACTTTAGATATTTCAGATCTCTCCAGAGATTTTGTCACATAATCAAAACATATATTCATTCATAAAAACATAAAATCTTATTATGAAAAACACTAAACGGAAGTGTATCATGTTGTGCTTCCGGCTGCAGTTTTTCACACATTTTCTGTTCCCGTGTTTAGTTATTTAGTATTTTTAACGTTATTTTGTCACTTATGCTCATATTTATATTCTCCCCAAAGGTTATTGAAGCTCCAGGAGATTCGGAGCAGCAGGACGGACATTAGGCAGCGGCAAACCGCTGCTAGCCGTTGTTAGCCGCTGCTAGCCGCTGTTAGCAAGAGATCCAGCCGCTGCTAGCAGGAGATCCAGCCGCTGTCCGCACTGCCCCTGGCCGCCTTCCAGGCCGGTCTCATGCTGCACCCATAGCCGAGGCTCTGGGTCACCGATGGCCGCCCGGCAGCCCTTCGCGGACGCGGACACTGCGGATGAAGCGGTCCGGGCCACCTGCGATGATGCGACCACCTGTAAAAGGTGAGAAGCAGCAGGAAAATCTGGTAACTGGTCGCACTGTAATTAATTAATTCATTCGTTCATGACGTTTCTCTCATTTTACTAATCAGAACCGCAAACTTTAATATATTTATCGGTATTTACGCGACAGACCAACTAAACTCAGAGTCCAGTGGAATGAAGTAGAAGGAACAAGATGCATGGTTTTAGGTCTAGACTTTGACTAGGCCATTCTAGTGCATGAATCTGCATTGATCAGATTCATCGTGTCTCTTCTCCAGCTTGAAGCAGATAAATGAACCTCCTCATCTGATTCAGCCGCTTCAGCAGGAACGCATCTAAACATCTAAAAGCTGCAGGATTTTAGTTCTCCAGGATCAGACATAGCAACCTTTGATAGAAACCATCCCATAATATCTGCATGTTCAGGGTTTCTCCTCCCAGTCTCCAACTGGTTTTCCTCCAGGGTTATCCTGGTTCATCTCCATCAGCATGGAAACTCTGCTATTCTTATTCTTCTGAATTTATTTGTCAGGTTTGCCACCAGTAAAGGCTACTGGAAGGACTCCAGCCTCCAGTACTTTGTAAGGAACGTTGGAGAGAGGAAGGCACCTGAGATCAACAGAGGTGAGTGATCCGGTCTGGGATCCGGTCTGGGATCAGCAGAGCGATCCGGTCTGTGTAAACCGACCCCGCTGCTGTTCACGCTGCTCTCTGACCTCAGGATACTACGCCCGGGTTCAGGGGGTCAACCTGCTGCTGGATGCCTTCCTAAAGAAAACTCAAGGTCACTGCCAGGTGATCAACCTGGGCGCCGGCCTGGACACAACCTTCTGGAGGCTGCAGGTTAGGAAACGGAGAGCGCTTCATCCCAGCATGTCTGTCCTGCTGCAGACCAACTGAAACTCCAACATGTGTGTGTGTGGGTGTGTGCGTGTGGGTGTGTGTGGGTGTGTGTGTGTGTTTAGGAGGAAAACCTGTTGCCACGGAAGTTGTTTGAAGTTGACTTTCCGACTGTTGTGGCTCGGAAAATCCACCACATAAAGTGAGTCTGCAGCTGTTCTTTACTCCAGTTAGTTGGTTTATCGGCCTTTAATGATCCGATACAAGATTATATTATAGTTATTGATTAATCTATTAATTATTCAGATGAATGATCAAATAAAAAACTAGTGTACTCTGCAGTTTCTAAGCCTCTTTTATACAATATTAGAAATGCATAAAAATGCAAATAAATATTGGATTCTTTTTTAAATAATAAAATCATTGTTTTCTTGCCTAAAAGTTTCTGCTTTAGTTAACTCTTCATCATCCTCTTCAAAGGAGAGATGAGCATCGACAGTGAAGCTGATCTGGAGATCCAGTTTCTGTTCTCAGATATTAAATATTAATATGTAAACATTAGAGCAGATAAATGCAGAGAAACATCATGTTACTGATAACAACACAGCTCCAACTAGAACTACTCTGGTTCTCCAGCCAGATCAGATAAAATCACCTTTGACCTTTTCTCCTCCTGGCTGGTCCTGCAATGCAGAGCAACGTCCGCCAGGGGGCGCCACAGTCTGGTTCAAAATCAGCATATAAATGAAGGAGCTGAAGATGAAGACAGGAGAAATAACTACTATGTTGTGATAAATGTGTGAAAATCCAGAGTTTTTCTCCAGCAGAAAGTATTCACACCCCGTTTCCTGTTGGTTCAGGTTACAGATTCAAACTTCACTGTTTGTATTTTGATTGTATTTCACTGTAAATAATAAAAACCTTTTTATGTGTTTCCTGCCCTGCTGAGGCTTGAATCACCTTCCTGAAGTTTCTACCAGCTTTCAACACCCAGATTCTCAAAACTCAAGCAGGTTCAACGTTTTGTTTGTAAAACAGTCAAAATTTGGACAGAAAGAGGAAAAGTTTGAGTCAGAACAGATTTTAAATAGTTGACATTGTCTCAAAATGACATTATTATCATTTATGGCAATAATTTCTGGGACAATTTATCGTTCAGCAAAATGTTATTGTGACAGATGTTTCTGTTTTGGTCTTTGACTAGGACAAAATCCCCTCTGTCCAAACCCATCATCGATGTTCACTCCACTGACTCCTTACTGCTGGGTAAAAACCACCATCATCATCATCATCATCATTATTATTATGTATTATTGTTAAAATGTTGATGGCGTCTCTGCTCCTCCGCAGAGTCTCATATTCTGGACTCGGACCGGTTCTGCATCATCGGAGCCGACCTCAGAGACGTTCCCGGCCTGGACGAGAAGCTGAGGCGGTTCCAGCTGGACCCGGAGTACGTTTAGCGACCTTAGATCAGCGTTTCCATGGAAACCATGGTCTCTGTTTTCTCAGCAGGTCTCTGCAGGTCCAGGAACCGCAGCTTATCTGCTGCAGCGCCGCAGCTGCACAGCAGCTGCAGGTCAGAGGCCATCTGGAGGCTGATTGCAGGCGGCGCCACGCCCACCGCCGCATGTTTTCAGAACCAAACCTCCAGTTTGCTGAGTCACACTTTCAGATGAAATCTGCTGATTCAGGCAGAGCGAAGAGGAAGATCAGGCTCAGGAGTTGCTGTCTTCATGTTGCCTGTCCTGGTGTTGCTGCAGGTTGCCCACGCTGCTGCTGTCAGAGTGCGTCCTGGTCTACATGACCCCGTCCCAGTCGTCCAGCCTCGTCCACTGGGCCGCTCAGACCTTTCACACCGCCATGTTTATAAACTACGAACAGGTAAAAATCACTGATGCAGCTGTTTACCACATGTTGTCATGGAAACTAAACCAAAATCTCTCCACACCATCCTGCCTCTGTGGCAAACTAAACTCAGTACCTAACATGATGACCTTTGACCCTCTCTGCTTTGCTGAGTTGATTAAATTCTGACACATTGGCCTATTTAAAGTCACGCTGCAGCACCATTTGCCTCGACGGTGTTCATATGGTTTTCTGTACTGCCAAGTTCTCAAGAAGCAGCAGGAAGTGACCTTTGACCTGTGGGTCTGTTCCTGCAGGTGAACATGAGTGACCGCTTTGGTCAGGTGATGATCGAGAACCTGCAGAGGCGGCGCTGCGCGCTGGCTGGGGTGGAGCTGTGCCAGTCCCTGGACTCCCAGGTAAAACCAGTTGGCAAAAAACCAGTCAGTAAGAACCAGCCGGTTAGAGCGGCCTGTCTCTGTCTGCAGAAGGAACGATTCCTGAAGGCCGGCTGGGATCAGGCCAACGCTCTGGACATGATGGCGGTCTACGGCATCCTCCCTCAGGACGACGTGGCCAGGTAGGAGAGCTGCACTGCCCCCTGCTGGCAGAGATGGCATTAAAGCAGTCCGGTCCACTTGTCTATAAAATCCGGTCCGTTGGTGAGGTGTGAACGCTAATCGACCTCTGACCTTTGGTCCTCCAAACCTCAGTCTGGGTTTGATTCGAATGTGAACACCAAGCTGGCCAGAAACCCCTCCAAAAGCAGGAAGTGGACTACAGCACAGGGCATTCTGGGTAAATACAACCAAAGCTAACGTGCTAGCCTAGCGCTAGCAGCAGAAATGTCTCCTGGTCTTTAGCCAAAGACTAAAGAGAAATCCTCCAACACTAAAATCT
>CAEFZY010038456.1:0-59075 GCA_903066815.1 Brachyrhaphis roseni
GTCACAGGCACTGTTTGGAAAGAAAAGCTAAGGTATATTACTAAAACTTTGAAAACTCTTTCTGTGTACCGTCTGTATGTAGGCACATGCAGCTTATAGATAGGTGCGGCTTATGTATGTACAAAATGGTTTTTCTTTTAAGAATGTACTGGGTGCGGCTTATAATCAGATGCGCTCTATAGTCCGGAAAATACGGTAACACTGTAGAAAGTGACGAACACCAACTTTGATGTATTTTGTTGGCTTTATCTTGCATGACGGAGCAACATAACTTGCAGCTGGTATTGCTTTTGAAATTTTGTACAAGAAAATCTAAAAATATTAGAATCTAGAGCAATTAATTTCCTTCAAATATATTTGTCTGCAACTTGCGATTACTTTAGTAATCAATTTTTGGAGTAAAAAAAAATATTACAAAATTAAAAAATTAACCTCCTGGTTATTCCACCAAACATTGATTTCTGAACTCTTCCTGAGTTAAAAGATTAGTATTGTTGTTTCTAAATGAATATTAACTGGTTTTCTTTGCATTATAGAATAGAATAGAATAGAATTCAACTTTATTGTCATTGCACTGTCACAAGTACAAGCAACGAAATGCGATTTGCATCTATCCAGAAGTGCTATGCATGATAAAGATGTTTATTTGCAGGTGAACCAAGTAGCAATAATGGCGTGGAGCTAAAACAGTCCGTGGTGTGTGTTTGATATCTGAAAGCACTGCATCTCTTGTGTTATCTTGACCATTTCTCATTTTCTGCAAATAAATATTAAATTTTTGCTTGGAATTTCAGAGACATGTTGTCAGTAGTTCATAGAATAAAACAAAAATATTCACTTTACTCAAACATAAACCTATAAAAAGTAAAATCAGAGAAACTGATAGTTTTAAGTGTCTCTTCATTTTTTCCAGATCTATAACACAGAATACCTTAAAACTATAAATGTCAAGTAATTTACCAACTGAATAAAATAATTTTCTGTTAGTGGCACCACCTAATCGACCACACTTGGTAATCTGATAAAGGTAAATCAGTGTTTCAGGAAAGAGCATCACAGCAGAGAAACTGTGTGGAAAATCTTGAATAAAATACCGAGCAGTCGGCCCTGAGTGTCTGTACACATCCAGAGTTATCATTCTGAATGCAGCATCCGGATTCCCTTTCCAGATCTTTGTCTTTCTGGATCATCCGGACTATCTGCGCGTCCTGCCGCATGCAGGGCGAGAACTTCGCCCCGAGGTGGATTAGATCCTCCTGGAAGATAAAACAAAACAACATAAAGTTTAACAAATGAAGAAACTCAGAGAGATCTACTGCGTCTACATAGAAAATCCAGATGTTTTGCTGAAATCAGATTTTTTTGCGTGGCTGTTAATACTTCAAATTAAATGCGATCACAATCAGATTTCTGTGTGAGCGGTTTACATCCCCAAAGAGTTCAGGAGAAAAACGTCACTGTTTACTAAAGTAATAGTGGATGAAGAAGTTTCTTAACAAGAAAAAAGCTAATAAAAAGAAAGCACAACTACTATAACGATGATCTTTGTTGGAGAAGTGATAATAATTACTGATTAATTATAATTTGCATCTGCAGTTAGAACTAATTATGATGCATGTCTCACACCAACAGTTTTATGACCGTTCAGACTGCAGATGCTTTCAAAAAAGCATCTGCATTAAATCGGATACGTATCCAATTTAATCCAAATTATTGTGTAGGAAAAGGTGGAAATTATGCCTGTCAGACTATCGTAAAAAGTAGGGTTTGGGTCGCATTTGTCAGTTGAAATAACTGGCAGATGCCAGCTGCTGTAACACTGAACAAATATTCTTAGCAACATCACTAGTTTTTAGCAGTACATTAGAAAAATGCTGAACTCAGGAGACAAAACCATACCGGAAAAATTATGTTTATGAAAACCAATTCTTCATAAACAATTTTTTCTCAGCTTTGAGGGAAAACATGGTCATAAATGATCATGGTGGAAACCTGCACTAAAACAAAAATATCTCACCTAACGCATCACACTGAGTTTCTCTGGACTGTAAATTTATTTCAGGCAGCAGATGCTCATGTTGTAATATCTGTAAATATCAAATGCATCCTGGGTGTGGAGTGAAAACCATGTACAGTAAAGCAGCAGACTCACAGAGCTCGGTCCGATCCAGAAGTTCTCCTGTTGGATAAACTTTACACTTTCATAAATGCCTTTGTTCTTCAGCACCTGTAGAGGGCGACATAGTGCCACAATTAACCAGAATAAACCCTTTAATTGAGCTGAATAATGTTTTAAAGCACAACTTATTCCCAGTGGTTTGGGGAAAAGAAAATTCACTCACTAGTTCAGTTTTGGCGTGCTGTGAAAACCCCACAGGGGCAAAACCATATGTGCAGCAGGCCAGCAGTGTGATAATAACGTGGACAAATGTTATCCAGTAGGTAAAGTAGGGCCTGGAAATTCATGACAGAAAGTCTCAAATCACTTTAAGGCAACAGAAAGAGATTAAAACTGTGAAAAATGTAGTTTCAGTCATTTTAAATGTCACATTACAGAAGGAAATTACAACAAACCAGCAAAGAACTAATGTTATTTAATAATCTCTCTGCAAAATTCAGATTTCATCAAGTTAGGTTTCTCTCTCTAAGCTCTAAAAATGTTGATTAATTAGTAGGAAGATATGCAAAAAAATTTAAATAAAGATATATGATAATATATCATTTCACACTAAAAACAGAAAAATCAAACATTTAGTTTGAGTGCTTTAACTCAGAGGAGAGAATAAATCCAGATTTAGGAAACTGTTTTAAAATAAACACCAGTTGCACAATTACTGGAACTAAAATAAGACACATTTTAATTAATTTAAGTACATCATAACTTCTAGGAACTTATAATTGTTGACTACGGTATTTGTTTCTGTGGGGTATAATTATTATGTGACACAAAGACTTGTTATTTTCTAACCATTTCCAGTGAGTCAGATGTTGAGGAAGCTGAAATAGACGGTGCACCAAACAGAAAAATAAATTTTTCTCCAAGGCCTTAACTTTATTTGTGATTTTTTTTTTTTAAAACAAAAATAGTTTAAAAAGTAAAATGTTTCTACCTTGCTGCAGTAAAATCAAATTTATTTTACCAGCATTGCTAACAAAACTGTCTAAGTTTGTGCCAATTAACTGACTCTAGTATGTAGATAATCATTTAGTTTGCAGTAACTCTGCGTGGTTTCTGACCTGTGGCTGTGGAAGTCGTCCAGCTGCTTCTGGACGTTGCTGCTAAGGCTGCGTCGGTAGTTTCGGTTCAACCATTTGCCCACCACGCCCATGCCGTAGTCGCGCTTCTTTTTGTCAAATGCAAAATGCTTCACCTGGGAAGCGATGCGGCGACCGCGAGGAGGAGGAGCCTTTTCAGGCGCTGCGATGGGGGTCTTCACAGAGACGTCCTTACTGCAGACAGACAGAGAAAATATTCAGATTAAAACACTGAAGGACTTGGTTTTTATTTGTGCAAAAGCTTTAAAAGGAACTGCATGTTAAACTGCAACCAGCTATAAAAATTACTGGTATTGTAATTTGTATTTATCTCTGCATTAATCTCTAACTATTAGCTCTATGAAGTGACTGAGTTATCATCTATCTGATCTCTTTACAATCAGGTTATATTAACATTTAGATGCCAGAACTCATTTTCAGTGAAAGCTTCTCACAACTGGAATAAAATACCAGACAGCGTAAAAATGTACGAGTCTTTAAAAGTTATTTTCTTCAACGCTACAAATACAAAAGTACCACACTGGACTGTTTTCCTATTTCTCTTTTTCTCCCTATTATTGTCTTTCATTTACACCCATTTGCTTGTATTTATTTGTCACAATAATAATAATAAAATAATAATAAAGTCTACTACTTTAAAAGCATGGCTCCTAGATAATCAAATATGAAGAAACTGGTCGTATTATTCTTAATTTTATTCTGTTTTGTATTCTTTGTATTGTGGTAAACTTTTGTGACTTTTGTAACTTGATGCGTTCCTTTTAGATAAAAACAATGCTTTTTATTTATCATCATTATTATTCCTCCTTTCTTTAAGAAGCTTGTCAAGTTATCTGTGTTGTACTGTAATATATTGTTAGCTTAGAATCCAAATTTCAAAGTCTGTAAATAACTCAAAACAACTTGTTCATGGTTTTATTGAGGCCAGTCACATTCACAAAACAGCCCCAACAAAGATTTTAATTTCAGCTTGCGTCTATTAAAATGTTGTTGATGATATTGCGAGGGTATTTTCAGGTAAGTTGTCCTCGGCCTGAGAATGTTTGGTTTAGATTTCGTTGGATTCGGCTGCTAACTCACAGGCTGGGGAACTTCTTTGTGGATGCGGGAGAAGCCGACATGGGAGGTGATTCAAACACATCATCCGCCATGGAGTACATCTCAGCATCAACCTGCACATCCAAAACCGAAGGCGGGAAAAGATCAAATAAGGGTGGCTCCAGTTTTAGGAAACTGATGACAGGATAACAAACAGAGTATTTGGGACGGTCGCTGCTGACCTTGCTGAAGAAAAGCGATGCAGAGGTGGTGTCTGCTGAATCCACAGTGTCTTCGTCCATCCAGTTGTTCTGGATGAAGCTCCTCCTGGGGAAGCCGCGAGTGCCGTGTGAATCTGCCAAGCCGCTACGACCCTGAAGAGAAGATGCATAACGGGCTGGTACAAACTTTTCTAGATGATAAATTGACCCAGAAATTATTGCGATAAATAATAATATAGTTATTTTGAGACCATTTTCAAGTAAAATAATGTTAAAGGCAAAACAACACACAAAACAAATTTTAAAAAAAATCAAACATTAGTTTCTAAAGAACACCTAACTCTGGAACTGGGAGACATTTTAAATTAAAACATCCAAAATAAATCAACAAAACAATAAAAATATGGATTATGACGTTACTGTAAACAAAATTACCTTTTAATATATATTATTGATTAGGCTCAGACAGAAAAAAAGGCAAAGCAAAAGAAAAAGTGTAAACTAACAAGAAAACGTCTCCATTTGAATAACATAATCAGTGTTTCTGCTTGCCAGGAGGAAAACAAACAATTATGCACTGAAAAAAAGAGAATGGAAATCCAACTTTTAAAAAATGTGTTAATCAAATTGTAATCAAATTATTATTTAATCATATATTTTCTTGGATAAACTAAATTTGATTACTTGCAATAAATTAACTATTTTTTATAAGTTGGATCACCTGTTTTCTTTTTTTAGTGTGCAAATTAAAATTATCAAGCTCCTTTTAATTTATTGTACGATTAATTGATTTTTCCCAGCCGTTTATTATCCAATTTTAAAAGTAAAGTTATGTGAGAAATTTGTTTAGAAGTCAAGCAAGAACAAAGAAAACAAACACAAATGATGAATGACTTTTTGATGTTGCTGTTTTGAGTTATTTTTGGTGGACACACTGCAAGTTCTACGTTCTGGTCCAAATGTCTTAGCAAACTTGAAATAAGACAAAACTGACATAAAATTTCAGCAAGATATAGAGGCTTGTTTTAAGTCAATAATTCATTAATATTGATTTTCTAGTTCCATTGGCAGATTATTTAACTTGTAACAAGACATTTTTCTCATAAGTTAATTTACCTGCCAACAGAACTAGAACAACTTCATCAATATTAAGGAATTATTTACTTAAAACAAGCCTCTTTATCTTGTGAAATGTTACGCTTACGTCAGTTTGTCTTACTCCAAGTGTAATAAAACATTTGCACTAGAAATTAGACCAAAATTACTTGGTAAGATGTTGTGTTTTTGCAGTGCAGCTCACCCTCAGCAGGTTGGATGCGGCTCGGATGCTCATGCGGGCGACGGACTCCCTCTTCCGCCTGGGCAGGCGGCTGTACCCGGAGCGCTGGCTGGTGAAGGAGCTCAGAGAGGTGACCCCCGGCGTGAAGGGGCCCCCGTGGACCGTGTGGGGCGTTTTGGGTAAACTGTCCATCTCGTCTGGGTAACGGAAAGCTCTGCCTCGGGCCAGGGGGTCCACAATCTGATTTAAACACAAAATGAAGACACGTTTCAATACAAAAGAGGAAGAAGGGCTGCAACAAGTGATTATTTTATTAATTAATTATTCTGACGATTAATCAAATAAGAAAAATGACACATTCTGTGGATTTTTAATTTAATCACTTCATCTAATTTTATACAATATTAGAAATACATTTAAAAAGTACAAATAAATTATTCATTTCCTCTTTTAAATAAGAAAATAAAGGTTTTATTGTCTAAAACGCAATACAATAGTATTCCTCTAGTAAACACTTGATCATTTGTAGCAAAAGAAATAAAAATATTTCTAAAATCAATTACTTTTGTTTGGGCTAATCTGTTGATTATTGTTTTGGATTATCAAATTATTATTGGATAGCAAAAAGCCCTCAGTAAGAGATTAGTTTTTACAAAATTTAACTTTTTAATTTGAGGAGTTTTGGGTAGAACATATTTACAGACTAAAAAAGTTTATTCCTTTATTTTAAATGCAAAATGTGATTTTTTTCCCCTCCTATTTAAATTAAAGCTTAAATAGGTTTTTCTTTGCAATTAATTGGTTAATTATTTTAATAATAGATTAATTACGATTAATCAGATTAAATGTTTCCTCACTATAAAGAAGGGAATCTTTGGTGTAAAATCTCATCCCATTTCAGTTTTTGTGAATGCTGGCACTCAGCTTCAGAACGAATGGAGGTTACGTCGAGTCACACAGCGACGATAGTAGCCTACCCTCGGCAGCTTGCTGGTGGCTGGTGAGTCTGGGTTCTGGTCCAAGGTGGATGCCGTCTCCGGCTCCCGGTACTGGGCCTTTAGCTTGCCGTAGCGCTGGCTGCAGTGGCGCAGGCTCTTCCTGTGCCACAGCTGCTGCTTCGTTTCACAGTCTTCACCAACGCCGAACCACTCAGCCGCATTTCTGAAGGTCAGAGGAGAGGTCACAGGTAATAAATACAGACTCTCAGTGAACACTCAGTAATGCCGCATGCCTACTTGACATTGCAAAACCTTATAATATTCCAAGACCTTACAGTGGATTAAGCAATCTTTAAAATATTGACCCTTTGCTGTCCAGAACTCCGCCCACTCCGCCATGACGGATGTCAAAACAACCAATGAACTCCTTTAAAGCTACTCTACAAACAGACATCTGTAACCAAATATCGCTTCTATTTAGTTGATTTCACTTTAAAAATGGTCACAGGGTGCTGCGCAGTCGGCTGGACAAACAGAGAGGAATAGAAACCAATTTTATTTTCTAACTTTTAATGAGGAAAGATGCTGCAGCAATGAATAGCAGCTGTCATTTATAACAACTTGCAGTGAAAGCTTTTGACAAGGTAAGAAAATTAACGTTCATATACTTTGTAAGTATGATTAGAAAGTTATCAAACATTGCATTATGGAGAAGGTACACGTCAAATGTATGGTGCGGGATTGTAACCATGGAGACAGTGCTGCACCGTCATGTAGCCTAGCATGTATAACAATAACTGGTTAGCATCTGGTCTTTTATATGAGCTAGTTAGTTTCTAAACTAGCTGTTTCAAGCTTGTAAACACCGCCGTCTATGAGCCCCAATCAGGTTTGTTACGTTCACAGACAAATTAGCTCGACTCGAACAGGAAGAAGCCACGAATAAACTGGAATAAAACAACTTTGGAAAACAATTTCAGTTGCTCAGTTCAAAACTCCCGACCTCAAATGATTTAGTGACGTAGTTGCAACGGGTCAATAACGGCTCCATTTTGTTTCTGCAATAATTTGTAAAAACATTAAGCATCACACAATACCCAGCTTTTTAAGCGTTCACCAGCAGGAGCAGCAGCTTACTTTCGGATGCTTTGTGAAAGGGACGTTTGTCTTCCAAACTTCGACCTTCTGTCTCTGGCTGAGAAGTCGCCATCGTCGCCTCCAGCAAAGCTGTCGGATGCCGAACCAGGACCCCGGTTGCTCACGCTCTTTTTCAGCGACGGTCTGAGAGGCTGAGCAAAACAAAGCAGGAATGAGGCAATGAAAAGTCATTTCAGGTTGAATGTTTCCTTCCTAGAAATACACAAGAAGCTGAGTTGAGTCACGGGAAATTACACTCTCAAAACAAAAGTTTAGCACATCAGACTGTAAAAAGAATTGAAAATTGTAATTTTTACAAAAGCAGATGATATATTTCACCTGGTCATTATTAAACAAATAAAATTAAGCTAAAACATAAAAGTAAAAAAATTAAACCTTGGGCATCATTCCTTTCTATGCTATTGAAACACAAAGAAAGATGAACACATGATTCAAGAGATTTCATACAGAAACAGAGTGAAGTTAAATCTTCTAAAAATTAAAAAATTATTAATCCCAATAAAGTATTGGGATTAATAAAGTTTTTTTATTGTTCAAACAAACTGCATTTGGTGGTACTTCTCGGGAAGGAAACTGGATATTGCTTGTCTTAATGTTTTTGCAAAAATAAAAAATAAAAATATGGTGGAAAAATACTATCAGAGCAACTTGGTAATTTTTTACCAAGTTGCTCTGATACCAAGTTTTTTACCACGTTGAAGAATTAATGAGTTACAACAATTAGTGTTGCAACTCATTAATTCTTCAAAGAGTTATTGTAGATGCTGATGGCTGTTGGCAGGAAAGATCTCTTGTAGCAGTCTGTATTACAGTGAATCTGAAGATGCCTCTGACTGAAGATACCCAAGACAGTGTCATGAAGAGGATGTTCAGGGTTGTGCATAATTTTCCTGAAAGTTATGGTGGGGATGGTGCTTTCCACACAGAAGCTTATATAATCCAATCAGTTTCTTCGAAACGAGCCCTGAGATTGTTAGAGAACCGCAATAGATGCAACGCAGAGAATCATTTGCAATCGACAAGCTGGTGGGAGTTGAGGGTGGAGTGGGTGGATGTGTAACAGTTCGAGGCTCATGGATGAGTTCACACTACATTTACATCTTAATTGCTCTACTTTAGGAAGTAGTTAAACTGCAGCTTCCTCGATTCAACCCTGATCCACTGCCTGCTTGTTGTGTGTGCGTGCGGCCCAGAGGGGAAAACGGACCGTTTTGTGTTCATTAGCTGCCAGACGGCTTTAAAATATGTCACTTTGGCTGAGAACAACACAAATGAAGGTAGAAGAAGCATAAAATGTGACTTGATTAAGTTTTAAACCTTCTTTCTGGTCTGCTGAACCAGCATGCTCCCAAGCTGGCATCTATTGAGGCATTGTTTTATTTTGTTTCTTTCGTCGGAGTGGACATTCGGTACCGACCGTGCTTCAGTTTATGTTTGATATCTGATCGATTGGATGATTACCCGACATTTTGTACTTGTAAAGTTTATTATTTTGTACCAAAATAAAAAGGTTAAGGTTTCTGCTGCAGAGTGTAAATAAGAGCTTTATTTCTCAAAATCAGATTTGTGCCTCTGGTTTGCTCAAAATGAATACTTATCTAATTCATTGTTAATTAAATAAATTATTTAGCTTCAGAAAGCTCATTTTGTTCCTTTTTTAAATTGTACACAGTCAGGCCTTTGGTTCTGTAGGCAGAGGAAAGGCTTTAGCTGCTCAACCTCTCACAGCTTACTAAGGCCCTGTTTACATGACAATGATCCAACGAAAATTGAATTTTTGTTTCGTTTCTGTTAACACATTTACATGAAGATGTTATAATTACAATCTTTGTTTACACAGTAACGGTACACATCGAAAAGGTGTAATGCTCTCGCCACGCCACTAGGTTGCTAGGTTCTTTGAAACCAAGTGTGCATGTGTTTAAAAAACAAAAGTTCTACTTGAAAGCACGTCGATTCACGTTCCCCCATCAGGTACTGTTCCCCCAGATACTGGGGGAAACACACACTATGTGCATCTGATTAGGGTGCAGTTGGAAAAAAGTGGGATAACTTTGCTAAAACACGTTGTTTGAGCTTTCAAGGTGTCCATAGTTCTCTAGATAAGAGCGCTGAACAAGCACAGGTGTATTTGCTACCTGGAGTGGTGAAGAGACGCTGGGGGAACCGTATCTGATGGGGAAACACGAATTGTAGTAACACCAGCATTGTCAGTAGTTTCTTCTTCTTCTGTGGATTGTAGGAAGCAGCTATGTTTTGCGTCATACTATGCATGGGATTCCCTGACAGAAAAGATCCATTTACCCTGCTTACAAGACAACGGAATTGGTTCTGAAACCATTGCACTCTGGAACCCGTTCTCATTCTGTGCCGTTGTCAGAGAAAACATTCGGTGGTTTCATATAAATGTACAGTATAAACGCAACAAAACTCTTCCATTTTCACCAGTAATTGCTGTCATGTAAAAAGGGCCTAAGCAAAGTTGGTGGAATCAACTGACTCACTCACTCTTCTGTTACCTAGCAACTCACTCATTCTTTGGTTGCCGAGCAACAAGGTGTGCCTCATAACTGCTTGAAAAAAAAACAAACTCAACAGGATGGAGTGAAAACTGTGGAATAAAGAGGAAATATCACCACCAGTTCGACAGCATTTCAGATATTTAAAACAAACAACAACAAAAATTTATAATTATCAATATCGATCGATATGAAACATTTATGTTGCAATTTTTTTTTTTTCAGCCATATTGTCCAGCCTTACTCAAAACTGAAATAAAATGGTTCTTTAAAAACAGACTTCCTAAAGTTGATATGATTTTTTAAAAGGTTATGAAACACTTGTGGCTCTAAATGAGTTTTATTTAGCTGAGCAGGGATGGAAAAGGTTGCAGAAACTTGACCTAACATGTATTGGTTTCTCTTGATATTCTCACTTTCTCCCATAATTTAAAGACATGGTTCAGGTTGAGTTTGTTGTCCTGTATAAACTGGTGGGATTTCCAGACTGGAACCACTGGATTAACCCAACTAAGCAACAGAATTTCCTCTGTGAAAACTGTCTTCCCTTTCAATATGGCGAGTCTCAGACGTTAACAAAACATTAGAGACAGGAGAGAACGTGTAATGATGAATTAATGTTTCGGCCTACCTGTCTGGCAGAATCAGCGCACATGGTGTCGCTGGGCGGAGGAATGGCTATCGTAAGGCTGGGAGGCTTCTTGCTCTTCAGGCGACTGTCTCCTTGCCCTCCGTTTGGAGGCGGCTCGCCCTCTACCTGAGAATCCATGCTGTCAAAGTGCTGAAAATAAAGAAATGGTAAAGAAAGTTAACAAGTTTTTACTGCAAGACACAGCAAGTTCAGACAATATAGAAAATATTGCTAAAAGGAACCAAAATTATGAAAGAAGAGTAAATGTCTCAGATTACTCAGATTTGATACAACCTATATATTTTATTTTGCATTTGAGAAACAAAGATGAAACAGTAAAAACAATAAAATGAGGGGAAAAAAGATGAAAAACTACTGAATCAAAACAATTACAATATTTAAAAATTGGTACAATTCTGGTTCATCTTCTTAAGCCTTGAAACTAATATTTTAATTTCAGTTATTGTCTTGAGAAAAAAAATAAAAATCTATAAAATCAAGACAGAAAAACATAAATGAGCCAAACTGAGTTCACACAGGAATGAGAAAGGAAAATGTTAAAAATAAATAAAAAAGAGCAATATTGTGACTATCTTAACTAGCAAAATGGAGGGTAAATTATATAACAGTAAAGGGGGAAAGGTGACTTAAAAAGAATGCAGATTTTATTTGGTCTTAGAAGTACAACTCAATAATGTTACAAGTATTAAACTGAATTATAATGTATCAAATAAAATGTGCTTGAACAGATGTTAAACTGTGTGGAAGTCAAATGGCAGAAATGAATATTTTTCTACATTAAATGCTTTTATACTGTAAGCAGTCATACAGTCGTCTTATTCACTGCCTTTCCAGATCCATAACACAGCAGAGACCAGTCAGGTTTTTCCTGGATGATACCATCCACCAGTTTTCTTTGGAGTCTGAATTCAAATCTTAATCTTAAGTTATTTAATTATTTCTTCTAAGGATGATAATATAAAAGTGAAGAAAGTGGCGAAGTTTGTTTGAAAGCACGTTTTGAATCCAACAGAAAATTAATATACAAGATTAGCTCCACTTAAAGCATTTGTCTTAAATATTTATCAGACTTTTTATTAAACCAAAAACAAAAAAAAAGGAAACATAAGAGTCTATTCTATGGATTGAATTTTTAGTTTTTATGCATTTAAAAAAACAACAACATGAAAAACAAAACAATTTCAGTACTTGACTTGCCGGCTAACAGATTGATGAATCTCTGCTGAGAGCAAGTGTAAAGTAATAAGGCTTAAAAGTCAAAGTATCAAAAAAGTGAAGACAGAAATGTAATTTAGGGTGCACCAATTGATCGGCCTTTCTTCCCCTGATTTTGGTTGATCGGTTATCAGCTGACACAGGTGAAACCGACGTTCTCTACGTCTGCAAACGTCTAAAAATCTGCTGTCCCCTTTTGCGTTGCTGTGAGAGACGAATGCTGAGTCGGCAGGTCGGGCTTTTTAAAGATCGGCGATCGGCCTGAAAACTGCAATCGGTGAACTTTAGATTAAATGGATTTAAATAACCAGTTTCCTGCTGGATATTTCCTGTCGAAGCCACTGTTGATGATTAATCAGTAGTGGTTTTGACAGGAAATATCCAAATGTACCGAATTGAGTAACAAAATCCTACTGAAGGAAGTACCACACCAAAAAAACTTTTTAAAAAAGCCCTTACTCAGCTTTTCAGCTGCTTAAGCGATTTAAGACGAATTGCTTTGACGGCTCAAGAGCAGAATCAAAACAAACTTACATATTTCAGCACACCCAGCACGTGAAACAGCAGCCAGTCTATTCCTGCAGCTCAGATTGTATCGTCATGGTAACAAATAAAATATTTTAAGTGGAAGCAAAGCCGACATGAACCCACCAAATCACAAGCCTTGCCAAGAAGCCCATTGTGGTCCCGAGTCGACGGCCTTCAGAGTTGCGGTTTCAGAAATCAATGCGACGGCCTGCATGCGACAGGAACGACAGCAGCGCAGAAATCTGAGCCCGGTTCAGATCGCCTGGCTGCCATTACAGAGCGGAGGAATGGCTGCACGCCCTGACATTTACTATGACCCATGACTCAAAAACTACAGTTCACCAGTCGCTTTACAGTGACAGTCGGCCCATTTTTTTATTTATTTATTTTTTCCAGTTATGCGTATTAAATAATTAAAGGTTTACGCAGAGCTGATTGAGTCCTCTTCAGGCAGAGAGGAGGTTACGGGAAATCCAGCCTGCGGTTTGGGGGGAGGCAGCAACCCACCCACTTAGATAATGAAATAGAAGGAATTTGGCTAATGGACAGAGCGCTGGAGTGGCGGAGAGAGTCTGCTGCTGCGCACAATTTATCAATACAGACACTAGATAGGCTGCTGCTAGCATCCACAGAGGAAAGTTTATGTTTCTGTAATGCAGACTATATTCTCCCAGGGCAATACAGCAAAAAATAACAGAGAACCAAAGATCTGAAGTGAAGCTGAAGATTATTTCTGCATATTTAAGAGTATAAAAAGGATCATTACACATAGGTGCTTTATCTTAGAAATCAATACAATAAAATTCATTGACTGAAAATGTTTGGTTTTAAAATAGAAGTAAAATTGATCTTTGAACATTTTTACAGAAACTGGTTTTTACAACTGCATTTGTACAGTTTAGCTAGCGAAACCAATCCAGACACTTTTATTATCCAGAGCTACAAGTGGCTCAATTAAATTCAAAAATATTGAATTGATCCTTTCCACTGGCTCTTCTCTTCTGATTATACACGCAAGAAAAAACCTATTTTAGGAGTTTTTTCCGTATGTTTTTTTCTCTTTTTTTACAAACTCTGCATCTAATATATAAAAGTAACTAGCTTAAAGCTATTCGTTCTCTACATCTATATTTTTCAGTTCTGTCATTGCGGTTTCAGGAACTGTGACTTTGTTTCTCTTCCAGGAAGTTTTGCAACTGGCAGACCAAAGAGGCTCCAAACGGAAACTCAGTCTCAGTTTCTGTGCAGAAACTGTTGAAATGATGAACAAACATAAAATCACCACAAACTTCTTTTCTGAGATTTGTATGAAAGTAATGTGATATTAATCTTTTAGTTGTAAACATTCAAATGGCATAGAGTGGCATTAAAACCTGCTAACATTTAGCTTTAATTGGCCAACTATGGGGAAAAAAAACTGCAAACATGGCCTAAATAATGCAAAATTTAACTATAGTCTACCAGTCCAACAGGCATCTACTGACCAAAATTATAAATTAGCTGAACAAAAGCAGACAAAACAAAACAAAAACCTTTAAGCACAACAACCTAATAGTAGAATGACAGAAGGACCTCTAGTAGCGACTTATTCTGAACTTGGAGACATTATAAAGTCAGGCCTGAAGGTAATAGCAGACATTCTCCTAAAAGATAGTCGTCAAAGTGGTTGGTAATTTTTCTTTGCATTTCCAGGAACCTGTTCAGATTTAAAATTAGGTCACAAGCCTTTTCTGTAAAGTCCAGAGGTCAGAAGTCTTTAATCGTCTTAAATCCTGAATATTTTCTGTGGCTTTCAAGTGTCGTCTTGATGTTGTGAGGTCTCTTTTTTTTCGGTCTTTAGCGATTGGACTGATTATAGAGTGAATTATTGATTCAATTAGAACTGAAAACGAACGTGTTTATCTGAACTGTTAATGTTCTTCACTGTTAAATAATGTTTGATGAAATAGGGCTGGACAATTGATCAATATATAATAACTATAAATATCATGCTAGACACATGATCAATATCAATAGATAATAGATCTGATAAAATATTTAATAATGTCATTGAACTCCAACCCAGAACCGCACAGCATTCTGGGAGATGTAGGCAGAGGAAAGGCTTTAGCTGCTCAACCTCTCACGGCTAGTAAGCGAAGTTGGTGGAATCAACTAACTCACTCATTCTTTGGTTGCCTAGCAACTCACTCATTCTTTGGTTGCCTAGCAACTCACTCATTCTTTGGTTGCCTAACAACTCACTCATTCTTTGGTTACCTAGCAACAAACTGTTGAGTAACTGCCACAGCAGCAGTTTCAAGTTTCACCACTGTCCCTCATAACTGCTTAAAGTTAAACGACGGCATGATGAAAACTCTGGATCAGAGAGGAAAGGTCACGCAGCCAGTTTGGCAGAACTTCAGATATTTAAAAACAAATCACTAATTATCAATAACGACTCATATGAACGGCTTATATCGTGATATGTTTTTCAAATATATCATTCAGCCCTACAATGAAACTACAATCTCCAAAATGAAGAATTCATCCTCAAGGATTGATTTTTTTTTAGTATTTGTGAGGCTGATTTGATTACACCAGACTATCACCGCTAAAACAAAAACACCTATTTGAACAATTCAAACATTTAGCATTTTTAATTCGATAAACTAATGATATATCCTCTGAACACATCCGTTTTTCAGTTTTAAACAGTGGATGCTGATTCATCCTTCTCTAGCGGTGACGTCACACAGACCCATGACTGAATGCAACCAGGTCTCAGTTTCTCCCCGCTGGGACGGGAAGGCCTGACCATGGAAATGTGTTTATTCCCATCCTCAAGCCAGTATAATCCTCTATAAAACCTGAAGTAGGAATGGTGATGATTCAGTCAGAGGTATAAAACCTAGAAGCACAACCATGCTCCAATTTTCTACATTACTAAAGACACCAAAACTAAACAAAAAAGGAGATGTTGACGAGGGCGTTTTGTTCAGACAACAACTCTCTTCCACTCACTGTGTATTTTTAGGATTCTTCACACCTCTGAACCAAGGGAATAGATGAGAATGAACACTATCCGCCTTCAAAGCAGTAAGGAGCACGCGGTCGCTGCTTTCTACATGGAGGAAAATCAGCAATCCTTTCTGAAGCGCAGCGTTGCGACTGTCAAGTTCAGGCTTTTGTCCTCCTTTCCACTTCAGGCCTTTATTTAGCAGAGAAACTAGACGTGGTCGATCTGAGCTCACAAATTACATACGTGAAAACAAGTAGTACTGACATTTGTACGCTTACTACAGTGGCTATAGCTGTTCTTGTGAACAAAAGCTGAGGACAAAAGATGATGCATTAAACAATCGGCAGGCAGACTGTTATGAATATTCATCATCAACAGTCAGACTCATTTGTTCACCATTTACCTTGATTCCTCAAGCCTGAGCTTTGTGATCAGTTTATCACTAAATCTTTAAATCCATTCTACAGCATATTGTATTTCCAACAGAAGATAAAAGAGGAAAAGAATAGGAGGAGTAAACTTTGTTTGTTGATAGCGTCTGCATGATAAAACGCTCTTTACAGCCAACTCCTATTTCAGCATGTTCCTATTTCAGTATGTTCCTATATTGAGATTCAATCTGAAAGCATCCATGTGTAAAAATCTGTGCTTACTGCGACATCCGTGCCTTGATGACAAATCTTGCTACGTACACATTAGGACTGGACCATATGGCTGAAAAACATATCACGAAACAAGCGTTTAATATCAGTCGATGTTGATACTTATTGATTAGGTTGCCAAAATGGTGATGTGACCTTTCCAGTTTTGTTCCCAATTTTCACACCACGCCGCTTTTTTAAATTATTTTTAAGCATTTACGAAGCATGGTGGCGAAACCTTAAACTACTGCTGCGTAGGTTACTCAACAGGCTGTTGCTAGGTAACCACAAGTTACTAAACAAGTTGTTGCTAGGTAACCAAAGAATGAGTTAGTTAGTTGATGCCACCAACCCTGCTTAGCTCGCTGTGAGAAGTTGAGCATGTAATGTCTATCCTCTGCCTACATCTCCCAGAATTCTGTGCAGTTCTGGGTCATGATTCAAGGAATATTCTGTACATCACATGCCTACTGTGATAAATATTGTTATTGGCTTTTTGTTGAACCCCACTACAAATATGTATCAATATTTAAATGCTGGGCACCATTTTATTATATTACAGATCTAATTAACTTCGTTTTGTTTTATAAAAACAGAAAAAAAAGCAAAGCTCACCTTTTTGTGTCATTAAAATATTGCATTCTGAGTTTATTGTTGAGCACATTGAAGTGAAAACAAACAACAAAAAAACTAAAAAATTAAATTAGTTTTGCATTTTTATCTAATAAAGTTTCTCTGGCCCAGCAGTTCCTTCCACTTCACCACTGACTGTATTGATACTGAAACTAGTGAACTCTGTGGCTTTCTACCACGCAGCACCAAACCAAAGAGTGTGGCTGTCAATGAGGCCTAAAGGCGTCTACGAATGCTCCCTTCAGTGACTGAAAAAGGCTTTGAGTTTCCTCCAGTCCAGACCTCAGTCAGGGTCAGTCAAACTGAAAAAAGTCAGTTCATGTCAACAGCCAACCTAATCATCATGTCTTCTTTGCTGCTGATTATTCAGAGTTTCATGATTAACCTGGATGTGGTAATTAAAAATACTGCTGTGGTTTACGTCATAAGCTTCAGTAGGCTGACTCTGTCCTAATATATAGTGATGTGTTTAAAACAATGCTGTGTAAAAGCACTCGCCCAAAGATTTGAATTAACAGAAATAGCTGTCATGATAGATTTCTTATTTCTTTAACGAGTTTTCTTATTTTTGAGCAACATACTCAGATGATAGCAGTATGATATCTGATGTGGTTTGTGACTCTAAATGAGGAAGCAGCCCTGAGATTAACTGCTTCATCAGTTTCTCAAAAAAGTCCTGAATACTGAACTTTTCACATGAACTAATGTATAGCCTGTACTCAATGTACAGGCTATAATCCGCTTTAAGAGTGAGTTAGCTAACTAGCTATCCAGCTATTTGTCCATCTGTATTGCTAGACAGATGGCAGCTAGCTATCTGTCTCGATATCTAGATAGACGGCTACTTAGCTCAGTCTACATAGCTAGACAGATGGCTAGCTGGCTAGCTTTTTGTCTAGGTAGCTTGACAGATAGCTAGCCGTCTATTTACTTGACAGATATTTAGATTGTAAAAAGGGAAATTCACATATCCAGTGGCACCAACCTCAAATGATTCCACAAAAATGCAATGAATAACAAAAACAGTATTAACAAAACTAATGAGACTAAAAAACATGCTCTCTATAATAAGAGAGCATGAAAAAGCCTAATTGCCCTGGGAACAAAACATGTTCTGAAGTCTACCAATACGTTGCTTTGGCAGTGTTGAGATAAAGACATTTCCTGTTGCACTACTGTAAAATAGGATTGGCTGCTATAAATACACCATCATTATACTGATGTCAGCACAGACAAAAAATGTTCCTGTTAAGATATGGGACATGTCCTGCTGAAGGTGCAATGACACAGCAGTACAAAACATACATGCATGTTGACTTTCTGATTTCACAACAGACGAAGGCAGAAGAAACCAGCTGCAGATTTCAGTCTGACAATATTTTATGTTCAACAAATATATCAAATGAATGCATCAATGCTTTCCACGCTGCTCTAATTATCAAATAATCAAAACTGAGGATGCTATACAGTATGATGTGCTGCAACCCTCAGACTTGTCAAGTGTTTTTCACACCTTGCAGCAGCGGTCATCATCATTTAGGAACCAAGCATAAGTGTTCAAACGTCTGGAAAAAAAAAGGGCCACATTTACCAGAAGCTGATTGATGCATTCACAACCTCTCATATTGACTTTCTGATGCACTCTATCAATATTAACAAGGCATCTTGACTTATTTAGCAACTCCTGTGCATTCTTCTCAGTCCTCTTCTGTTTGCTATCACATACCTGTTTAGTTACTCATCACCTTCCACAAACATTCAGCTCTGTGTAAGACTGTGCACAGAGTAACCACAAGGTAAGTTTTAGCAATAATATTTAGCTAAAAAGCTCACGCTGGAATGTGTGAGGCAACCTCACAAGTTTGGAAAGATTAGCATTTGACACTATCAAGAAAATCAAAAGTCATGGTGTTCTGTATTACCACACAGTTATCGGGGATATTAACAGATAAATTCAGAAATTAAATTATTTTTTAATTCAAGAGGAAGGTTTTAAAAATTGTCTGGTCTTAAAATTTTTGTTTTCATGTTCAGATTTTGTTCTCTCTGCAAGCAAAACCTCTTTTTGCTATTTTGGAAATTCTTTCCACTCTCAACTGAAAGGGCATCGTTGCCTAGCAACTGCTCCAGCCAATAGAATAGCAGTGTTCCTCAGGGCGGAGCCAATCTCCTGTGTCTCTTTCTAGTGGGCGTGCCTGTGTGGCTACAATGGAAAGCTGCATCGCCTCTTCTGGCTCTGCCCACTGGATATATTGAAAACAACTTCAGCTTTTTTATCCGTTCTACAATTATCAAGAAGAATAATAATTTGTTTTTGTCAATTTAAGTGTTTTCCAGTGTGGTTAAACTTAGAGAAGAAGAAATAAAAAGTGACAGGTACTCTGTGCTGTCTTCGTCTCTATTCAACCGAGCGCATCTTAAACTGCTGATACTCATTTTGATTTTTTAGGTTCGATTTTGCTATTGAGGAATAAACCTTTGAATATAGAAGACATTGCAAAGAATGTTTTAACGCAGCACCAACAAAGCCAGTTAAAAAAGACCTAATTTATTTTTTCTAGGTTTAAATATTTTTTTTACATCTAACAAATGAGCTGATAGCCATATTAGTTACATACAGGTGCTGCATAAGCTAGGACTGTCAGTATGTTCAGAATTTGTTCTTCTGGGCTTTTAAGGAAATAAAGTTATAAACAGAAAAACAGTAATAAAGTTATAAAAACAGAAAAAACAAAGCACAACCTGCCCTGAAGCATTTTATTGATGGACTTTGGAGTAAAAATAATTGTAAAATGGTAAATGTTTGATTAATTTGGACATCTATGTTCACACAAACTTAGTTCAATCCCAAAGGTTGTTGCATGACTGGAAAATTGGCTCAAAATGGGCCTAAAATCATAAGATATACTCATCATATACTCATATAAACAGACTACATCAAAGTTGTTCCACTGTGTTCTTTTGAGCTTCTACTATTGTAATGATATACTGAATGTGGGAATGTTGGCAATCTTACTCAACATGGGAAATACGCATAGAGAGAAGCTGTTTATATCTAACAATACTCCAAATGCTAATATGAGAGGCCAGCTAAAATATCTATGGCTTGAGAATCACTTTTAAATACAATTTTACTGTAAACTGTCCTGACACACACATACATACATGGAGCAACACAGCCCGCACTCATAATATGAATAATTAATGACAATTCCCCACAGAAAGGCTTTTTAAGGCTTAGATCAGATTTTCGGGGGTCAGAATAGTGGGAAGAAGAGACAGACGATGGCTCCAGTGGTAGCAGGAGAGAGTTTTATAGCTGTTTTTGTGTTTCACTGTTAAAAAAAGAAAATGGATGTAGATAAATTACAAGCCAACACAGCCATCAGACAAGCAAGTCACTTTGAATATTTGGTAATGGTGAGTGTTATAATTACGTGGCTCAAAATACAACAAAAAATTATGTTATTGACCTACTTGCCTTTATAGAATATAGTGCAAAGTTTGAGTCATTTTATTTATGTTATTTATATATCTGTCATTTTAGTTGCACTTTTTTCAGCCAAAAAAAAACCTGGCTGGAAATTTGGTTGTTGATGTGAGTGAACACATATCATTACTGAGACTTTTATGGATTTGGAGAAATAACAGCCTGTCACACAACCTAAGAGTTTAATCAGGAAAGAGAGATTCTTCAATTCAGAAAACAGCAATCAACTGGTGACAGAGAAAATGTGACTAATGAAGCATCAGTTTGATAAAACGGGATCGATCCAAAAACTCTTAGCAGCACTCTGAGACTTTACTAGTTTTATGCAAAATCAAAGATCTGTCTGCTACAGGAAAGTGAAATATTTACAATAACGTCACAGAAAGTTAATTTGAAAAAACCAAAGTATCCTTTTAACTTCTTACAATAAATAAATTATTTATCAATCATGAAATACATATATGTGCCTGTCAAAATAAATCAATTAATTGCATTCAGTGCAATAATTTTCATTTGCATGATTTATCATTTTTCTTTTTCTTTCTACTGAAGACTGAGAGACAAAAGTTTTCATTTTGGCACTTTGGTCTTTTTTTGAAGGACAATTTTGTTTCTGTTTTGTTTATATATTTTGGATATCTAAAATGTCTTCCAGTTCCAGTGTTAAATTTTCATTAGAATTTAAAGCTAACTGATTTCAGAATGTGTCTCAAAACAACAATATTATCGTTTATCGCAATATCTTCTGGAACAATTTATTGTCCAGCAAAATTTGTTATTACAGGCTTAGAAACGCATAATTGTAAATTAGAACTTGTTCCACACAAATATTATGCTAGACACAATGGATTTATGTTAGATAAATATAGCAGAATATATATTTAACTTAGTGCAAAATAGAAAGTTTACAGAAAAAATTATGGATTATTATAATTTGTGTAAGTGGGGCTTTATCTGTTCAAGTATGTCTGTCTAATAAGCTGAAAGATTTTACTGTATCCATGAGTAAAACGGTAAATGTGACTGAAAATAGTCAAAGTTTCAAGTTGCTTTCCTGTGTCCACTTTCCAACACAGCAGCAGTCACCGATACAAAATGACTCTTTGACAGACAACAAGTATTTGTTTGTTAATCTTTTTTTTCTTCAAAAATTCAAATCCCAATAAAACCCCCTCTTGTCTAACAATCTTTCAGTGGGATCCCAAGCTGTTAACGGACGGCCAGCAGGGACGGAGTGAGAGAGAGCTGGACGGTCTGCAGGCCGGCAGCCAGATCGCACCAATAGCCAGAGAAGAAAAACGACCGTTTGACTCAAACGCCCAACCTCCCTGAAACAACCGCGTCAACACACGAGCAACTTCCTATGATTAAGCTTCACATGATGGTTTGAACAGCAAGCTGGATGTAGAAAGTGAAAACAGATCTATAAAAGCAGCAGCTGAGAGAGAGCGAGCAGAGAGCAGAAGGCGCGGTGAGGAAGAGCAGCAGAGTACAACAAGACTGCAAGCCAGTACTATTTCACAAACAAATCAAGTCTGAAACTGAAGGATCAATCATGGCGCAACGCAGATATTAACAATAAATTCAAAGAAATTTTGAAAGATAATGTTTATTTTAATTATCTCTGCGGCTGACTCTGGAATACCGATAAAATTTAAAATTTTATACCAACAAAACCAATTCTGCCTAGTAGATGTCCTGATAGTGTTTGGGATTCTTGTGTGTTTTTACATCTGTTAGTTTGGTGAATACTTTTGTCCATCTTCACCATGCCATGTCGCCACCTGCATTTTGGCTCTGCGCCTTCATCGATCATAACTGTAGAAGAAAATTCAGCACCAATTTATAAATAACATATCTTTAAAAAGTTTTACTGTATTGGAAAACTGCATACAAGATAACAATTACACCACTTTACAATAAGACTCCCCCTAATACAGTGGTTCCCAAAGATTTTCTGGGCCCCCCTATGGATTACAATAAAATCCCCCCCAAAAAAGAAAAAATATAAATCAATTGGACATGCACATCGTTCAACCAGACATAAACCTATACACAAATTTTTTTTTCAAACTCCACTGAAGTTTATTTCACACTTCAGGTTGCAACAAAACAAACTACAAACCATCTTTACACTGAAACACTTTTGTGTAACTTTGTTTTGTTTTTTTTCATTCATCCATACAAGCAATTGTAAAATGTAGAAGAGTTTATTTTATATATTTATGCATATCTTCATGTTTTGTATTTTAGTTTTACACAGAGAAGCTGTGGCATTTCGCCGTTAAAACTTCATTATTAAACCAGCCTGTGGCAAGTTATGACACCCCACAGTAGAGGAAACGCAACAGCTTTCTGTCACCTGCAAAACTACTCTGGAAACTCATTAGTCACCGCTTGATGAATGAATCTCAAGGAAAACAACCTTCAAAGCAAAGACTGACGGAAAGTTTTAACAAAGAGCAACTCGATTTCTGCTTAATGCTCAACTCAAACAAAACTGGGAGTGCAGGTTAATTCACACTGTGCTTAAATTTCTAAGCAGCACCAGTGTTTCAAGGGTGATATTTTGTTATCTTTATTTAGGGATGTCATGATAAATTGTCCCAGTAATCAACAGTTATAGTCAGAAGCTTCTTCAACTTTGTTGTAACACAGTCTGCTACAGGAGATCTTTCCTCCCCACAGACATCTACAATAATTTTGTTACAACAACTTTTAATTTCCTTTTGGGATCAATTAAGCATTTTTTAATTTAATTTGAATTTAATTATTGTGATAAACAATAATGTTTTAAGAAAAATTTCAAGTAATGCATTGATAGTGCCCTCACTATCAATATAGACCAATAAACTTTAATTTGGTGAAAACATTTAACACTGAAATTTTAAGATATTTTAAATATTAAAAAAAACTGCAATAACCAAAAATAATAAATAAGACAGAAATAAAAGCCACACACAACTGAAACTATTAATATAATAGTTTATGATGTCTCTGTAAACAAATTCCTCCTAAAAAATATTGATAACCAGAATGGAAGTCATCGAGTTAATTTAATTTATCATGAGATTAATTGATTCATTGCAACAGATTAATCTATAATACCAACTTTTCTTGGGTACTTTAACTCATTACAGTTTAATAACTTCTAATTTAAGAGAAACTACATTTGAAGTTCATCTTTTTTCACAGTTATCGACTGAATATTTTCAGTCTCTCTCTTTATTTTAGTCTGACACTATAGTATTCAAACCCTTGATGACCAACATGAGATTGTAGGTTATAGAAATAAGTTCTGACTCAGCTGACCCGCCTGAATTTGGTGCCAGCCTGTTTGTGCTCGGAGACAGAGCAGCAGAGGAAACCGCCTCCTCACACTCCAGTATTTTTAGGCAATGCCTTTAAAGAACCAATTTTGCAGATTTAAAACAAAACCGTCTCTTAGTTCAAACAAAACGGATCCATGTGTTGCATAAAGTCAGAATTCAGGTCCAAAAAGAACCTACAATCCAGCAAATGAGAAAAGCTGCACCTTTTTCCATGAATCTGCAGGCCCAAACATGCGTTGCTCCATGCTGCTATAACGGCCTTGATCCCAAGCCAGGAGCTCCTCTCAGTCCTTCACATCCGACCTACATAACTACAGCGTGCGCTCGCACCAACACACACGTCACGCATATATGTCGCAATGTGTCACCCAAACTGCTAATCTGAGACATTCATGGCAGAAAGTCCTGTTAGCTAGCCCAGCTTGCATTGTGTTTCTCACTCACAGTCAGATACTGACAGCAGCACCAGACAGAACCCGAGTAAAGACATTCTGTCCTCCAGGAACCGACGAGGAAAGAACAACTCTGCACCGGCTCCCTGCAGCTCAGAGACTTTATGATACTGCTGGTAGTTTATAAATCACTGAGCGGCTCAGCACATTAAAGATCTGCTGCTGTTGTATCAGCCTTCCAGAACCTCTCAGCTCTTTTGGTTCTGGTTCCCCAGACCCAGAATCAAACATGGCGAAGCAGCTTTCAGCTTCCAGAAACAAACTTCTTTAAATCTAGACTAAAAACCCACCTGTTTAGAGTTGCTTTTGAAACATAATCAATGAAACTTTAACAATCTGATGTGCAACAACGGCAAAATGTAATGTTTCAATTATTGATTTTGTATTTTTGCCTCTTTATGATGTAAAGCACTTTGAAAATCCTTGTTGCTGAAATGTGCTATAAAAATAAAATGTGATTGACTGATTGAACGCTTTTTCTAACTGTCTATACCACAGCAGCTTTTTATGAGGCAAGAAGTTCCTCCAGTTTTTCACAAATAAGCAAAATTCACACAAAATCTGTATTTGTTCTGATTCTACTGCAATTTTTTCTCAAAATGAATCAAAAACATTGAGTTTAAGTGAGTGCTGCCTCAGCTCTACTTGATGTCAAGTTATAGTCTGTGATTGATGCAGCAAGTAATAAAAAGTCACTTTTGAAATCATACAGTAGCACAAATATTGTAAAAATGTAAAAAATTTCTAAATTAGCAACATAAAATCTGCAATTTTGGAAGCAGAAATTACAAAAAAACATTCACAAAATGTGCCATTTTATAGTACGATCAAGTGTCTACAGTATGTTACTGTCTGTGATCGGCCGATACTTTTCTTTTTTCCCCAAATAGTTTTATTACAATTTTTCTGTTACACAAAAATACAAAAAACATAAAAAATAACATAATTTGCAATCCCAAAATTCACTCTGTCTGCACAAAAATAAAATAAAACGTTTATATGTCACAGTGTTTGAGAAGATGCTCAATATCTAAAGTCTTCCCTTTCGCTATACAAGTCAGTTTTTCCACTGCCAGGTTGCTCCTCCATAGTTTGATCCATTCATTTATCTTTGGTCTTTCTGATCGGTCGACGCTTACATTACCTCTGCAAAAGTCTGAAAATTGACCACTTTTGCTCTGCAGAGAGAGATTTGACACCAGGTCCTGTCTACACGTTGCAGTTAGCAGCAGCGACCCCCCTATTGCCAACTCTCTTTACATATTCAGCAACACGTTAGAGGAAAGAAAATTGTATCAGTCAAAATTGTAATCGGCAGGTCAGGCTTTTTAAAAATCGGTAATCTGCGATTGGCCAGAAAACTGAAATCGGTGCACCACTACTATCAAATATAACTTAAAAGAAATTTGACTTTGAAATTGGGTCTCTGTCTCTTTAAAAACTCCTGCTCCTTTTGAAACTCTGCTGTCAGAAAGTCATCACAACATGGCTCCTCTATTGACCCTCTAAGAACATTTTTACCAGCGTTTCACTGAGAAGTAGCTCCTACAATGAGCTCAGCAGCAGTGTTTGCTAATTGCTGCTGGCTAGTCTGAAGGAGCTCCCACTGCTCTGTGAGGAGGAAGCTCAGAAGGTTGGAAACTGTAGCGCCGAGCAGAAGCTGCGCCTCGAAGGCGGAGCTAAGTCCTACCAGGCGTTTTTAACGGCTTAATGGTTGCCATGGAGACTAAAGGATCTTTTAAATATGCATGAAAGAATCAAATAAACACTCCAGGTATGTTTTTTTATGAGGGAATAAAATGAGTACAAGATGAGAAGCTCAAGAAGTTGATTTTACACAATAGTGTGTCTTTAACAGAAAATAAATTTTCTGTGTAGTCTGTAGATGAGGTAAAAGTGAAACAGACTGGAATGAACACAATGAAAGTGGACGGGGAAATTATTAAGCACAACCTGCCATTTTATTTACCATTAGTAAAATGAAGTGTGTGTTATGATGCTGCAGATTGCTGAGTGCTGCTCTGTTGCCCTGATTTCAGATCCATTAACTTAAAGAGCAAAGTGTTTGTTCATTTCACTTTGAATAAAATGATAAAACATTCGCATGTTATAGACAATGAATGTTTCCTTTTCTAAAGGTCCAACCAATACAAATAACTAAATGTTTTCCAGGACGGACACAGACACAATAAGTGTACCATTTCTGTCCTTCAAGTCTTTTTAGATTGTAGATAGTTTTCCGACAGAGTGTTTCAGGTTAAAACAAGTTCAGGGATTTAAATAACAACCACATGACCACCTCTTTAAAAACAGGTTTAACCACAAAAAACATCCAGTTTCTGTCCAAACCCAAAGCATTGCTGGGAACAATGAACAGCTAATAATACAGGCGCAGCTCAACACATCACAACATCTCTCAAAAGATAATTACGTTCTTTGAAATATAATTCCAAAAGGAAAACTTTTATTTTTAAACACAGAGCGATTTGGATGAGTCACAAAAGGTCACTGCTAAAGAAACTGGTTGTTGAGTTTCTGAGAACGTCTGAATATTACAGAAGACCAAATAAATAAATGTCCATAAAGAGCTGCGTGAAAGAACATTGGCGGAAAGTTAAGTGGAAGGATAAAGGGTAGCACAAAATTATTGCTTTTGAAGCAATAATCAGTCAATTCAAGGCATGGATGTTGTTCTCTACACGTTGTGATCAACGTAAAAGTCCCAACGTGGGATGACACGTTGAGGTCGAACACCAATGTGACCCTCTGATCCCTTAGGGAGGTAAACCAGTGACCTCTGTGAACTCCACAGGAAATATTGGATTGCAGAATGAGTGTGATGTAGTAATTTGATGCAAAGCGAATAGAGCGGCTGCAACACAGAGGAAAACAGCTGCATGATCAGAGCGACGCATTGCTCAACAATCTGATTCTGACAGCAGGGTGACGACGTTGCACAACGATGTTGCTTATTTTTAAACTGCACTGAATGCATTTGGACAACATGCATGAGGAACATAAAGTTTAACCCCATGTGGAACATATCCTCAGGGGAAAATATTCCTCTGGTTTTATTTTATTTATTTTGAACATGATAGTAGTATAAAATTATGCACAAGAACAAGGAATACAAAAGACACATATATACGTTTAAGCCACGCCCTTTTGGATCCGCCATCCCAGCAGCGTGAGCTGAAGCACACAGGAGATTACAGCAAATCAGCCTGAATAATCAGGAGTGGGCATAATTTATCGTAAATCATTTATCATGATAACCTTCTTATGATTAAACTTCAGATTTACTGTCATGATGGATTCCAGTTAATGATGTTTAAAGGGAAAATATTGTGTAGAATCAACTTTCTTTGAGCTTTTCATCATGTTAAAATGTTATGTCCTCTTCAAAAACATTCCTGGAGTGTTGACTAGATTCTTTCATGCATATTTGAAAAATCTTTTAATCTCCTGTGGCAACAATTCAGCCGTGCAAAACGACTGGTTGGACCAACAGGCCTTCGAGTCACCCTCCCCTGCGACTCCCTCACTCAGCTCCTTCAGACTAGCCAGCAGCAATTAGCAAACACCTGGTGGAACTGCGGCACTCATTGCAGGAGCTACTTCTCAGTGAAACCCTGGTAAAAATATTGTTAAAGGGTTAATAGAGGAGCCATATTGTGGTGACTTCCAGAGGGGGGAGTTTTAGAGAGCAGGAGTTTTTAAAGAGACAGAGACACAATTTTAAAGCGTTAAATTACAAAGTCCTTTTTCTGTCAAGTCATATTTGATATACCTATAATTTGTATAAGAACTTAAGTTAACATTTATTTAATTTAATTTAAATCTTTTGATAATTACTGAGTCAGTAGGTAATACATTTCATTAAATTGAGATGAGGGGTGAGATTAAACAAGCATTCGCATATTCTAACTGCTTTTCAAACAGAAAAGTAGCAATAAACAAATTATTTTGTTCTTTGTCATGTATACACATGTTCTTCTCTGTCCTGTCAGTAAACGTCTGACTTTAAGGAAAGGAACCATTGTTACAGTTTATCATAAAATTCCTTTACGCTTCCCTGTGCTGACAGGATTTATGGAGATGTTGATTATGTTTCCAGGCAGGACTTGGCACCTGCTTATATAAACAAAGGTACTAAATACCTACTTTAATGACCATAGTATCACTGTAATACATTGGCAGGAAACTGGCATAAACAAAGCCCTATGGAGTTGTTGTAAAAGGGGAAGTTGACACACCAAACACAAAAAGGCTGAAGGCTGCTAAAGGGCGGCTATTATGTATTTTGCAGGCACAATGTCCCAGTTTACAAGTTAAAGTTTATTTTTAAAAATGGGACAATATGTAATAATGAACAATTACATGTAAATATGTGAGATTATAGCTGGGTGGCTAATTTCAATCTCTAGTCCCATTGGTTAAATTCTAATGAACATTTAAAACCGGAACAGGAAGACATTTTAAATATCCAAAATGAACTAACGAAACAACATAAACAACAAATAAAATAGATACTTAAGTCTCTTTAAACAAAATTGTCCTTCAAAATAAAGGCATGTTGAGACCAAAGCACCAAATTGAAGACTTCTGTCATTCATTTTTTTGTAGAAAGTGAGAAACAATAAATCATGCCAATTGAAATGATTGAGTTTAATTTCTCCTGTGACTTAACTGATTTACTGCGACAGGCCTGCTGACTTCACAATTTGACACCTTGAAATTGGGTCTCTGTCTCTTTAAGAGGCTTTCCAACACTCACAACAATGCTTCTCATTTTGCCATTTACAACGTTGGACTGGGAAGTAGATCCAATGATGAGCTCACCAGATGTGCAGGTGTTTAACTGCTGCTGCCGCTAGTCTGATGGAGCTGAGTAGGGTTCACCACACTGACGTTTCTGTATACTGGTACTTATTTTTATTTATCTATAGCAGTTGGATTTCCACACAGCTGTGTAGTATAATCACCAAAGAATAAATAAACATCAATCTTATTTAGCTAATATGAGTTTTACCTTCTGACCTGAATTACTGGGGTAAATAATTGATTGCACTGCAGAAAAAACTTAAGGATTTCTGCCTTATTTCACAGTTTTCTGCTCTGTTTTCACAGAAGAAATTTTGAATGTAAAAGAGATTGTCGAAATGTTGAAAGAGATTTTGACAAACTGGTAATTACCCTGGTATAAAATGCACTATTACATGATCACCACTGTGCATTTCCTGCAATTTGAAGCATCACACTGTCTGTTGAAAAGAAAAAAACCTGTTCACTCTGTGGGCCTGGGACACAATATGTAAATTAAACTAAGTTAAACACACAAAATTTGTATGTGCACACAATGAAGCTTTAATTATTTTTTTAACTACTTCCAACACCTGCAGAATATCAGTAGATGTGAGAAAATGTTGCTCCTTGATGGATGTAAAGCAGAAAACAGCCAATGTACTCTCTGAGGTAGAAGTAGCTAACTAAAACAAATGCTCTTATTCCCTGTTTGTATAAAGACTCAGCCTGATCAACACTTTGATCAAAACGACGGCTACAGAAACATTTACAACAATAATAAGCCAGTTATGGTAATTTTGCAAAGCAAAAATCAATAGTGAACTTAAAGTTTCTCTCAGAAAAAAAAAAAACAGAAATGCTTTAAGAGTATATGTTGTCTGACGTAATAAAAAAAAATAACTCCAGTAAAAACAAATATGTACTGCAGTTCTTCACAGCTCTGAAGCAAATGTTTATACTACTTTAACTAAAAAGCACAAAAGCAAAGGCATTGTTCTGCACCAGTAGGAGGTGATAATTTTCAGCTCTGCCAGAAGATTATAACACTTGAAAGACAAAGTCTCCATCCTTCACTTCAACCAAACTGTTTGGCTTGTTGTACAACTTTATTATGAATAAAACAAACATAGCATATTATGATGTTAACGTTCCCAAACTTGGAGATCTGCCGGTCAAACTCAACAGATCTGAAAACGCTAAACACAATAAACGTAACTTTACGGCTAAATGCCAATCAGAGAGGAAGAAGCCACAATTCCAAAGCAAAATTCAAATTACTGTTTGAAAATGCAAATGTCAGCTGATAAAACTGAATTTAACAAATAGCTTAGTCATATTTGGATGAGTTGAAACCTGAGAAACACCAACCAAACTGTGAAGTACGGTGGTGGCAGTATCATGTTGTGGACATGTTTTACAGCAGTGGAGAGCTGGTGCACTTCACAAAATACCAGAGAACATGAAAAAAGGAAAATGATGCAGGAATATTGAAGCAAGATCTAAAAACATGAGGTAGAAGGTCAAGGCCTAGGTGTTGATGAGGTTCCCAAATGGACACCTCATCAGGCTTATTATTTTCAAATCAGTCTGGGCAGTTTTCCTTCTGTTAATCAACATTTAATCTTAAAGGAAGTCATCTCACATTATTAGTTTTTTTGATGGTTGTACACAAGTCCATCAGTGGTTGTGGTAAAATACACACCAGGGAAGGTCTTTCCTGATTGATATCGCCATACGACTACGCCCCCGAACCACCAGAGAGCCTCAGTTTCACACCAAAAACGCAGTTTTTCACTAACCTCAATCACACCAGAAGCTGGGAATCGGACACACAGCAGCAAAACATAAACAAGAACTGGCTCAAGTTCTGCTGCTACTTCTTTTTGACATCTGCATTCTTACAAAACATATGCATGAATCTGTAAAGACCTGAGAGGCTATAGCATCACTTGTCACCTTCACACTTACAATGCAGTTTCCATAACGCTTTTTTCTGCTCTGTTTTCAGACAAATGAAAGAAACAGACCTCAGATAAACATTTAGCTAAGAATCTGTCACTTTCTTCTGTTTTCTCAGCACTAATATATTTATATTTTAATTGTTATGCTCTTTCGAAGCAGTTTTGATTTTTATGTCTGAAAGGTGATAGGTATTATTACTTACTACATTAAAATATAACAACTACTACAATAATGCCGCAGCAGAAACAGCAGCCATCATTTTGACAATACCACCCACTTTCAGCCACAAATGTTAATAAAACAAACAAATGCCAGTGTGGGAGGAAAACAAAAGTACACATTTCCTCTGTGAGATAAAAGATAGACCCATGTGGTTTTTTAGCTACTTTTTATAATTATATAGCAAACAAGTAAAACTGCACACAAATTAAACCTCACTAGAAATTAAGTTTATTTAGTTAATGCTTTTAAAATGCACTCCCAAAACACAAAGAGGAACATCTGACATTCCCTTTAACAAATCTACAAGGAAGTATTAATTTGCACCTCTGAATTTTGCAATGAAAAAATGTCCAAACAGCGCCCAGACCCAAATATGGGTTCATGACATCACAAGAGGTACAAGAACCAAACCAATTGAGGTTTTTTACCAGAAAGCTTTAAATATTCTCTCACCTGATAGTCTGGTAGATTCGATCAATTGGGGACCAAAATTGCAACATTTGTTGCATTTTCATCTGGTGTGGTTCGCTTTCACACTGCACTGTCAAACAATTCAAACCCTTTGAAAAACATGTTGGCCTCCGCGCCTGTGGTGGCGCTGCACCGAGAACGACGACACGAAAACCTCTGAACAAGACCTTCCTTTTCACAAAATGTGGAGTGGTGTCAAATTTTTGTGATTCTAGCATTTATGTCATGTTTTTCGCAAAAGACCACAAGTCATTTCTTCCACTGGTGCTAAACACACAGGTTTGTTTTGGTTATATTTACCCAGAATGCCCTGCGCTGTAGTCCCAGTAAGTAACATACATAACCTGTTGGATGGCCGTTCACTACCTGTGATTGCCACATTACGTATTTGTATTGGCTGTGATGTTTAAAAAGAGTAGTGGATACATTGTGATAAAGGAAAAGAAAAAAAAGTCAAGGAAATGTGTTTCTATCACACAAATAGAGTCTCGATTACAGCCCTAAAACCTCCAGGTTTCCAGCAACCGTTACAGTGGCTGATCTGGAGATATATATATATATATATATATATACATACACACACAAACAAACAAATGTCCTACAAAGATCAGTTGCCTTTTGTGATGTCATCCCACACCAGACGAGTGGGCGTGTCCAACTTGTTTTTGGGAAGACCCTTTCTGTTTTAATTCAACACATTGTAACAAAATAGAAAACAAGCAGAAGTTACATTACATCATTACATCATTACATTACATCACATTGTAAAAGTGACAACCTACATTTAAATCAAGTTCGATTGATTAACATAGTCCAGGCTGGGTAGCTGCTTTAAAAAACAACAAAACTGCTGTATAATTAGATGACTTCACAGTAATGATTGTTGAGGGGAATTACACTGAAAATCAGCTGCTATTTTTACTCTGTTGCGACTCACCAACTTGTAGGATCTACTAAGTCACAGAAAACATTAATGTATAATTTCAATTTGCGTCTCCATTCAGCTGAAAGTCTCAGTTTCAGTTAGCGTCGTGTGACTGTAGTGTATGTAAACATAACCTCCTACAATCATGGAGAGCAGATGGAGGGCTGTAAGGTGGGAAGAGGACAGACATGGCGCCCAGAAGTAACTTTAAATGGGAAACGCAAACGATTAACTGGACTTGTTTGGGTTTGGCGGGCGGGCAGAGCAACAAAGGGCTTGCCGAGGCATGCAGACGGCTAGTTTCACAGCGGCAGTTAGAACCGAACAGAACCACCTTTAGCCTGTTTTTACTTTAATTAACAGAGGTAAAACTAAAGGTAGCACACAATGAACCTGGTTACTCAACTCTCTACCCAAATCAACAACATTAGCCGCTCTCACTTAAACAAACAAACAAAACACGACGAGTTGCTAAACACACCAAATGTTTTACTCACCTCCAAGCAAAAGTAGTTGGCGTTTTATTCATGAGCAGGTGGAAAATGTCCGATAAACTACAGTTAGATTGTGACAAGCGGTGTGTCACACACTTCCCTCTTCCTCTCCTCCGACATCCTTATTTTTGCAATGCAGCTCCGGCGAGCAGAGCTGCGAGGAGGAGGCGGAGCCATGTCTTATCTTCAGAGGGGGAGAGTCTCTGCCTGGGTCGGTTCCAACCACCTCCAACACCCCGGAGCTGCGTGTGGAAACTACCCGCCGGAGTTACTCCTACACAAATATGCACCGAGCTGCTGCCAGGCCAGGCTGCGTTCAGTTCCTACTGCTGGGGCGGACGACCAGAGGCGGTCCAGACTACATATACCGGGGGGCTCTCGAGGGGCCCACAACAATACCAAAGCGTTTTTTGGGGGGTCATTACATATAGAAAAAAATGACTAAATTTCCCCCCCATAAAAGTCAGAAATTGTTAGATTCTCAGAAATTTTCTAGAAAAATATCTAGGAAATTTCAGAATTCAAAAAGAAAAAAAATGTTAGAAAAAAATAATTTTTGACATTAATTTATTTTAGAGGAATAAATACTGAGCTTAAAAAGTGAAAAATTTTCTGGGGAGAAAAAAAAATCTGAAATTTTCTAGAAAAATATCTTGAAAATTTCAGAGTTCAAAAAGAAAAAAAATTGTTAGGAAAAAAATAATCATCAGTTTTGACATTAATTTAAAGAAAAAATACTGAGCTTATAAAGTTTTAAACTTTCTGGGGAGGGAAAAAAATCTGAAATTTTCTAGAAAAATCTTGAAAATTTAAGAGTTTGAAAAGTCAAAAATTTGTTAGAAATAAAAATAAGAAGTTTTGAGATTCATCTCATAAATTTATTAGAAAAGAAACATGGAAATTTCTGACTTTTTAAAGTCAAACATTTGCTTGGAAAAAAAATTGTTTTTTCAAGATTAATCTCAGAAATCTTCTGAAAAAAATATTTGAAATTTCTGAATATGAAAAGTCAAAAATTTGTTAGAAAAAAACCATCAAATTTTGAGACTAACCTAAAAAAAAAAAAAAAAAAAACTGAAAAAGTCTAAAATTTGTGATTTGTATCAGAAGTTTTCTAAAACAGAAGACCTTGGAAATTTGTGAGTTTGAATAGAACATTTTCTAGAAAACTTTTTTTTTTTTTTGCAATTTTTAGGTTATTCTCAAAAAAATTCTCAAAAAACGAAAACTGGAAATGTATGTTAAAGTTGCTAGAAATAACTCATTTTGAGATTTGTCATAGAAATTTGTGCTTATTTTTTCTAGAAAATCTACTAGATTGTTAAATAAAATGGCACTATGTGGCTAGAGAACACATAATACATAATACCATTAAAGATTAGCAATTAGTCAGAAAGTTGCAATCAGTGCAGTCCTATTCTCTAATCAGAAATATTGATAAAAATCTTGCACATTAAAACATGCATAATGTTACACCATTTTTACTGATTTAATTCTAACAGTATCACCAGTGTAAATCAAACTTCATCAAAAAAATATACACAGCGTCAGGAAAAACAATACAATCGTTTCTTTCTTTTATTACATTCTTTTTTTAAATGACTACATTTTAGATTAGCACAAAATAACTTGATCCTCACAAAAATCCAAACGAATGAGATTAACGGTTCAGTCAGTACATGACAATAATCGTCGTTAAAATCAGGTTTCACCGCTTGTGAAAATACAGAAACTAGTGTGCAAAAACACCTTCCTGTTAGACAATGAAAATAACATTTCATCAGGCACATATTGATACACAAATCAGTTTTAAAAGTTATATTGACACTTTAGAGCAAATTATCAATACAGTCCTAAAATTGTACAAAAATACCAAAGTCTCACAGCTACTTTCCATTCAGTACCAATCTGACTGCTGATTAAAATTAATTTAATTCAGTTTACTTTGATATAAGAACAAAACAAGAATTAGTCTGGTATTGGTAAAGTAAAACTTAGCAAAGTGAAAGTATTTTTTAAACTTCTGAAATGTGTCCTGTTAAAAGCAACAGCTTTAAAAATGAAGCTATCCGGATGTGCAACTTTTTAATGCGTCAGCCCCACATGGTAGGGAGGGATAATACTAATGCACAGACGCCACGCTGCGCATAAAACGTGGTTTCTGTCACCTTTTACTTTTGCCAGGAGTTCAAAACGGTTTTCCTAATATATTGTTTTTGTACTTTACCTGCCAATCAAAAACAAACTGTGATTTTCAAACACACTGGATCATTCTTAATTTAAATAAAAATGCAAAAAGGAGAACTAAAACTATAATCCGAAAGTGCATAATTTAATCCCCAGCATCAAACTGTTCTCCTGTTATCTTCTGGTGAGCCTGCTATTTGTGCATTGATCTTAACTTTTATTAACTGGAATGTTGGAGGAAACCCAACAAATTAAAGCTGATCAAAGTTCAAAGAGGAAAGGAGGAGAAGTTCAGACCGGGAGAAAGTTTGGATCAACTCCTTCTTCAAGCTGACGATGTTTGTGACTCACTAATTTTTGGGAATATACTGTATATATATTGTTTTTGTACAGGGTTAGGATAGGATCAATCTATATACGATGTGCAATATTTTTAATGAAAATTTGTTGTTAAATGGAATAAAGCTTACATATTTTCTGTCTCAAACACGATACTTTCATGAACTATTTGTTATAGGAATCATATCAGCAGAATTTAAATAACAAACAGTAACTATTTATCAGTTATTGTTTATCAGTGACATTTGTCACCAGATGATCAAATGTCATCTGGTGACATTTCATCTGGTGATGAAAGACATTTCTGGTGATAAAATGTCTTTCATCATCAGAAAAATGTCTGTTTCTGGTGATGAAAAACATTTTTTATCTATTTTCCCATCACCACCATGAGGCTCCAGAATTATCTGCCGTCTACCAGGAATTTAGTCGCATTTGTTGATTTAAACTGACGTGGATGGAGTGATAAAACTGCGGTTAATACCAGCAGAGAAATCCATCACAGGGTTGATTTAACGAGTTACTACAGAGGCTTGTGCAGCTAAAGGTTCCCAGCCTTCGGTGGAGGTCCGTTTCATCAGCTTACAGTTTGGACCGCAGAGGCTTCAGGTACTTCTGGAAGGATTCATGGACCTGAAGAAAAGAGTAAAGGAGGGGAAAATCCACAAATATCAAAAACAAACATGAACGTAATCATACAAAAACGTTTCAGGTTTTAAAGTTTTTAATATTCCTCCAGATTAATATTAACTAAGAATTTTCCCTGAATTCTGAGAATAAAAGTATTCTTGGAATTCTGAGAATTTTCAAAATTTTCTTAGAATTTTGAGAAAAAAATGTCAGAATTCTGGGATTAAATCAGAATTCATAGAATTACGACTTTTTTACCCAGATTTCAGAGTTTTTCCCCCCTCAAACTTCAGGAAAAATTCAGCAAATTCTGACTTTAATCTCAGAATTCTGACTTTTTTTTCTCAGAATTCTGAGAATATTTAGGTAATTCTCAAAAATTTCAAAGAATTCTGAAAAAAAGTCAGAATTTTGATATTTTCCCCAACAACTGTGACTTTTGATGTCCTAATTCTGAGATTAAAGTCTACAGAGTGTGATGACTGTTCTCTTTTGTTACCTCTGTGGCATTAAGGGGTGAGCGGCGAGCCCACTCGAACATGTTCTCGTAGACGTTTCCGTCGTACCGTCCCAGAACCGAATTCAGCTTCTTGTCGTGGATGTCGAAGGCATCGACCAGCGCCACAACGTCTGGTCGCAGCTGGGACAGAAGCTCTTTGATACGAACCGAAATCTGCAGAACCTGGGGCACGCTCACCAGTCCAGCCTGCAAGACAGAAAAAATGTTTACCAGAATCAGCTTTACTAGCTACGTTTGTGCACAAAAACAAAACGATTTACTTTTCACTTTGCTTTCGATGCACAGACATTTCAAATATAAATATACAAAATTTGGAGGAAGATAAAAAAAGATTTGGTTTTTTTTCTGTTTATGTTGGCTTTTTTCATGCAAATATGTATATATACATAATGTTTTAACAAGAAAAGACAAAGTTAAATTAGTGCAAATAGCGCTGTGTAGAACCAAAATAAGAGTAAATGTCTAAACATTTTGTGTCCAGAATGTGTGGGGTCTGCAGCTATGCTAGTTACACTTTTCCTGACCCTAGACCTGTAGAAATCTCGCAGAACTGATTGCTTGTTACAGTCTTTACCAGCGGTGCCCAGACACAGGTTTTTACTTACAATACAATAGTGATATTGCAGCATTGAGTAACAACGCTGCAAATATCATATCAAATATTTGTGCTGATATCAGGTACGACATCAGCACAAATCAAATGCACTTTTTATTACTTATTTTGTAGTGTGGAATATTTGAAAAGGTTAACAAGAGTCACCCCAGCGTTTCCAATTTAGCAAAAGTCGCTATATTTAGCAACTTTTCATACATAAAAACAATCGGAACTGGAAGGTCAGGCTTCTTAAAGATCTGTGTTCGGTCAGAAAACTGGAATCGGTTCACCGCTACCTTAACGTACCTGCAGGAAGTCTCCAGAGTTCTTTGTGATTCCATGCATGGCGTAGAGCAGAGCCAGCGCTGACAGCACAGAGTGTATTGCTGTGTCCCCAACGCCTTTCAGCTTGTCATTAAAGACTTTCACCACAACATAGTGACAGTGGGCCTAAAGAGAGACGATATCAGGGAAATATAATCAATACAAGGGAGCAATAAATGAAGTAGACACTGTAGGATAGAAAAATCAGTGTTAAAGGCAAATTAAAGGAATTACAATCAGTCAATACAGACTCCTCCCAACAAAAAACAAGAAAATTGTAAAAAAAAATTATAGCAAAATATCTGGACACAACACAATGGTTCAAAATTTAAATATAGGAGTATGAAAAAGGTAATTTACATATTAAATTATGTTTGTTAAAGGAGTTCATTAATGTATTTTAAAATTAATTCACTATAAATTAATCAATCAGTCAGGTTTATCTGTATTGCACATTTCAACAAGGTAGTTCAAAGTGCTTTACATCATAAAAATACAAAGTCATAGAAACACAGTCAATAAATGAAACATTACGTTTGTCAAGTGCCGTCGTTAAAAATCATCATTACACTTCAAAATGTTGGATAATGTTCCTCTGATTATGTTTCAAAAGCAGCTCTGAACAGCTGGGCTGTTAGTGTGGATTTAAAGGAGCTCAGTGTTTCAGCTGTTCTTCAGTTTTCTGGAAATTTGCTCCAGATTTGTGGTGCATAGAAGCTGAATGCTGCTTCTCCTCGTTTGGTTCTGGGGATCCAGAGCAGAACAGGAACCAGAACCAGAACCAGAACCAGAAGACCTGAGAGGTCTGGAAGGTTGCTATGACAACAGCAGATCTTTAATGTATTGTGGTGCTGAGCTGTCCAGTGATTTATAAACTACCATCAGTATTTTAAAGTCTATTTTCTGAGTTACAGGGAGCCAGCTTAGAGACTTTACAACTGGGTGATGTGCTCTACCTTCCAGGTTTTAGTCAGAACTTCAGCAGCAGAGTTCTGGATCAGCTGCAGCTGGAGGATTGATTCTTTAGATTTCTTTAAACTACAAACTGACAGACTTGAACTTACATCCGAGGCTCTGACCAGGTCGATAGCGCTGTTGTTCCAGGCGTCCTCCTGAGATGTCCTGTGCTGCAGCTCCTGCTGGATGCTTTTCGCTGCCATTTCAACTAAACTACAAACACAAACCTCCATTAGTAAAAGTGTCTTTCAAAAATAAATGCAGTCTTCTCCTGACTGCGCTCCATCTGAAGATAATTTAATCACAGTATGTGTAGGAACAGTTCAGAGGCTTGTTAGAAAACATCTGAGAGCAAACTGCACCATGGAGACAAAGCTTAAAATCGAAAGCTTATGGGAGGATTTTGACAGTTTCCAAGACGATGGCTGCCTGCCTAAACTGAGCACAAGACAACCGAATGGTTTGGATTCATGTGTAAAATGATCCAGACCTGATTCTCCATTCAATCTGTCTGAGCTTCAACTACTTAGCAAAGAAGAACGGACCAAATTTTCAGTTCCTAGATGCAAAATGATGGTAGAGAAACACCTGGAAAGATGCCATTACAGTAAAAAGTTGGTTTCAAAAATCGTTATTACCTCAGGAAGCTGAATACAAGACATGTAAAATATAGAAAACTATCAAAACTCACTCATTCTGTTTAATCTAAATTCTTTCTACAATTAATAGTGTTTGATATAGTTTTGAATTTATTGCTTTTATTTCTTGTTCTGTGATCTTGAGGTGCTTTGAAAGCCACCTTCAAATAAAATTTACTACTACTACTATTAATCATGGTCAAGAACTACTTTGAGTTGGTCGAATAAAATCCCAACAGAAAATGAAGCATCCAAGTTTGACCTTCTGCCTATGCAGGCTTCTGACATGTTTCCAAAGGTCAAATTCAAGCAGTTCTAAATTATTTTGTGCACCATAAATTACCTCAACACCATCAAATACTGGACTAATCAAAGTTTAAAACAGCTCTCATGATATGGCTGTCTGCATATGAATAAATATGTAACACAAATATACAGGATAAATGCTTATTTCTGCATTTATCCTGCTTGTTTAGTTGGGTTTCGTTCGTCTGATATTTGGAAGCGGAGCGCCACGTTTGGTCTCCCTCCGACAGGCTGACAGAGACTCTTTGTGCTCAGCATAGCTGATACTCTCAGCAAATGGATTTAGACATGACTAAAGTGAGCAGCATGCAGTGATGTAATCGGATATCATCTTACTCCGAGAAAACAATAGAGGCAGAACTACGGGTGCAACGGACTGAAGCCAATTAAATACCATCGTATGGAAAAACGTTATTCCATTACAAATGACCGACTTTTATCCGCTTGCTGCTTATTGGGTGGAAATAAAGATCTATTGAGTGACGCATTATAATGAAATCCAGGTCAGATGTGTTTTTTATGCATGCAGAAAAAAATATTTTTTTCATCAATTAAAAAACAAACATTATATTCTAACTAACACAGGCATTGATCGACAAAATAATAACCAATGAGAGAAGAGAACGAACATCAACAAAAATAAAATAAACAAAAAAAAAAAACACATTAAAAAGGATACATGTAGGAATAAGATAAAACACAGAACATAACAAAATGGTAAAATGAAATTGTTTAACAGTTTTGGGTTAGGATTTACTTTTCTCTTAACCTTGGGAGCTAATTTGCATTATTATTTTCCTTTTCTCTAATATCCTTTGTTTTGATTAATCTAGGGTCACATATTCTGAGTAGAAGTGGGAAAGAAAAAAACAAACAACAAACAAATAAATAATAATAAGAAGAAATGAAATAAATTATTTAACAATTATTAATCAATACTTTAATAATTAGTGTATTAAATTATATTAACCAATAATTTAATAAATACATTATTTTTTAGTCTGAAAGTCTGAATTTGAATTTTAGACTTTAATATTTGTAAGTAAAATTTCAGATATTAAAATCAGAAGAAAAAAAAACATCTTAATTTTCTGTCTTTAATCTCAAAACATGCAAAAAAAAAGATTAAATAAATTATTTAGTCTTTATTTTGGCATATGTTATTTTTTATTTTGTTTGAGTAATTAAGTAATAATTACATAAATTATTTATTCTTTTGAGATTTTATTTGTAGGTTCTTCCATTTCCCCTTTGAGGATAATAAAGGTTAACTTTTACTTTTTCAGTCAACAGGAAGTTGGCGCCCCCTGGTGTTGTGCATTAAAAGGAAATATATATTTCTGAATCTTTGCGTTGCACTGATCCAGAGTAATTCTGCTCAGTGGAGGTTCTGACTTACATGACGGCTCTCTGCTGGTAGACCCCCACCAGGCTGCTCAGGTCATTGATGTCCACCAGGGGGCGCCTGGAGGCCACGGCCTGCGGCTGGACCCTCCGGTTCTGGGACTCGTTCAGGTACGACACGATGCCGCTCAGCTGCTGGCCCTTTTCGGCCTGCCGGTAGCTCTTCACCAGATATCTGCACACATGAACATTGCAGATACTCACACACAAGGATATTAAAGCTTAAAATTAAATTGAGGAGCAACTGTAGTGAGATTGTCTAAATAGAAAAAGCTTGGACGAACAATATTTATTATAATATTTATTGTGTTTAACAGGAGCTTGGACGAGGTTGGAAAAGGATTATGAGCACGGAACAAAAAATACTGTAAATTTAATCTATGAATTCTGAGAATAAAGTCAACTTTCAAATATTAAAGTCATCATTCTGAGAAAAATAACTTTACTTTTCAAATTCCGACTTTAATTTCAAAATTCTGAAAAAAAATCTGAATTCAGATATTTTTTTTCGGAATTATAACTTTAATGTCAAAATTTTGATATTAAATTTAGATTGCAGATTTTTTAAAAAAACAATCAGATTGAAGTCAGAATTCTGAGATTAATGTCAAAATTTTGAAAAAGTCTAAAATATGATATTAAACTTAGAAGCTGATTTTTAAAATTCAGAAATGAAAGTTAAAACGTTAAGAAAAAAATAAAATTTGATTTTTTTCTGAATTCTTATTAAACTTTAATCTCAAAATTCTGATATTAAATTTAAATCACTGATTTTTATAAAATCAGGGATTGAAGTCAGAATTTTGAGATGTCAAAAAAATTTAAAAAGTCTAAATTATGATATTATACTTAGAAAGGTGACTTAAAAATAAAAATTCAGAGAAAAATTTTGAGAAAAAAAAATGTGATTAAAAAATTCTGGAAAAGGTCAAAATTCTGTCCCCAACCTCAGAATTAAAGTCAGAATTTAATTGAGACTTTTTCAGAATTCTGAAAAAAAGTCAGAATTCAGATTTCTTTTTTTTTTTTGCTGAAAAAGTAAAAAAATTTGATTTGAGAATTTTGACGAAGAAAATGTCAAAGCTCAAAGAGAAAAGTCAGAATCATTATTTTTTTTTTGTTTCCCAGTGTCCCTAATCTTTTTCCGTAGTTGGACTAAAAAAAGCATTTATCTGTTGTAGTCAGTGCAGCATGTCTGGATCTGTACACTGTGTTAGAAGGGATGGTTTAGTGTTGCAACATCAAACGCAGTTCATGTTGGTGGTGTTGCTGACACCTCTTACGTTTACGTCATAAGAAGTGTTGAGTTGCATTGAAACACCAGGGCTGTGAAACACAACAGAGAAATCCACAAGTCTCTACATGAAAACAACTGCATCATTTGTTCCTTTGCAGAGCTCACTGCAAACTGAGTCTCCCATTTCATTCCCTCCCTTTCACTCCAGCTTTGTTCCATCTGTGTGAACACCATGTTCAGGTATGAACTTCCTGTGAGGGGAACATTTCTGGAACGGGTCGTGGATCCTCAGAGGGAAACAAAGACAGAATATCATCTGACAGGTTTCTGAAACTGATCTGCCATGATAAAGGTCGGATTGTTTCTGTGTCCAGCTCCTTTTGTGTTAAACTCAACCCAGGCAGACTGGGAGCTGTACCTTGCAGTCTGCAGCATCATGACTGTGTTCTCGCCCTCGTAGGTGCAGGTCGGGGTAAACTCAACGTAAATATCGGGTAAGGCACTGCTGCGGGAATAACCGTGACCGCCGCATGACATGCGGCACACTTCGATAGCGGAGTTGGTTTCCCAGGTGGTGAAGGCCTTCAGGCCTGCTGAGAGGGCATGGAGCTGCAGAGCAGAGGGAAAACCAGGTCAGACACTCAGCTCAGGGTGAAGATTATTAAATACTTTAAGATAAATTACTGATGTGATTCACGGTTCGCACACATTGCTCCCACAGTAAAATTCAAGCACTTTTCAACCATTTTCAAAGTAAGTTTTCAGATTTTTCCACCTTCACACTTTGGAGATAAAAACAAAAGAAAATAACTAATGAAGACAGTTTTAATTCACTATTACACATAATTGATTACTGTTATTAATTATGTCTTGTAAAAGTTTCTACGTAGCAGGGGCAAAAGAAATTTAACTGTAACAAAATTTTACATTTTGAAAATTCTCACGGGCACATCTCAGAACAAAACACAAATTTAACAAAAAAGACCCCTCAATTTCAATAACAGTAACAAATAAAGACTGGACAATATATTATGACATGTTTTTAAGCCATAAGCATTTCATATTAGTCAATATTGACAATGATTGATTCGTTTTTTATTTTAAATATCTGAAAAAACTGTTTCATCTCAAGCTGTTGTACTAATTTCTTCTGTTCACTCCATGCAATCGTTTTTTATTTTTAAGCAATTAAGAGGCTTGGTTTTGAAACCTGAAACTGCTTACTCAACAGGTTGTTGCTAGGTAACCAAAGAGTGAGAGTTGCTAGGTAACCAAAGAGCGAGTGAGTTGGTTGATCCCACCAACCTTTCTTAGTTGAGAGGTTGAGCATTTCTGATTACATTGAACAAATCGGGTTAAGATAAATGACCTTAAACACAACATAAACTATCACTTGACATTCCGTAAGGATTTTTTGCTCCTAAACATTTATTATAACTTTATTACAAAACTGTGCAGCTTGAACATCAAGCACTTTCAAGGACGTTACACACAAATCAAGCACTTTCCAAACCTTAAAAACACCTAATTGAACTCCAAGCATTTTTAAAGATTTCAAGTACGAACCCTGTTGATTAAATCTCTAATGCAGCTCCCATTCACAATGCAATTCGAATAAAAATACCCCCAATTTCAATAACAGTTACAAATAAAGACTGGGCTATATATCATGAAATGTTTTAATCCATACACATTTCATATTAGGCAATATTGATAGTTATTGGTTTGTTTTTTATTTTAAATATCTAAAAACACTCCCATTCACAATGCAATTTGAATGGGAGTTTATTCAGTTTATTACGCTGAAACTCTTTACATTTCATTCTCTTCACCAGTTCTGCAAACTTTTCCACCCTTTCTTCTTTGATTCTTGAAAAGGCGCAAAAAGTTATGTGTTGTATGTTGAATTAACAAAAGGGGGCCTAACTATTGTACCACCAACCAAACGTAGATCAGTAATTTCTTTTAATACAAGCCTTAAATCTAAAGATCAGTTATCCGACAGGTCCCTACCTCGGGCAGCTGGCTGAAGTCTCCCTGGTTGATGTCTTCAGAGATCCGGTGGTATATCTCTGTCATGTACTGGCCGACAAACGTGAACGCGTAAGCCATGGAGAGCAAAGGGAAGAGCTTGTACTGCTGCGTCTGATAGTCCAGGATCTGAGGCTCTGGCTCTCTGCAGATTGGAAACACAGAGGTTAGACTTTCCTCTCCAGGAGGATGTGGCAACAAATCAGATATCTAAAAAGACACAAACACATGGAACAATTTCCACTTCCTGCAGCATGCTGAGGATTCTTGATCCAGTTTGGAAAAATAAAAAACACTAAGAAACTGTGCTCCAGGTGGAGATTCAGCACCTAAACTTAAAATAATTCATATTTAAAGCCAAAAAACACTTCAGGTTTAACATAATAATTCAGTTAAAGTGGTGTAATGTGTTTTCCAAGCACAAAGCCCCATTTTGCAGCATGATCAAGTAGTTATGCTACTTGATATATTTTAGGAAGTAAAATTATAAAAAATTTGACGCTTTGAAATCACAGTAACGCTCCTCCATTATGTTTGGACTGAGAAGTTGCATTCATAATGAGCTTAGCAGATGCACAGATGAGGAAATAACATTATAACCTGATTTAAAGCTAAAAAAAGTTGATGTTATGTAATACTTTTCAAACTCAACCCAAACGTTTTTTAAAAAGCCAGTTTTGCTCAGATGTGAACTTTGAGCCACTTCACTCTTTTCTTCACATCTCTGCTAATCTTGCTAAATTATATTTATAATACAGTTAAAAGGTTCAATCAGACAAATAAAAGCCAAACAATACAATTAAGTACCACTGCATTTAATAAGCATAATTAGTCAAAGATGAGATAAAAATATGGAAAATCAAAGATTTTTTTCCCCTAATGTTTCTTAAGACTGGAAAAGGATCAAAGCAGATTCCCAGTTGTGTGTAAATTACAAGTTAAATACACGTAAAGTGATTTCTGTGTGAAACCGTTGTGCTGCAGTGTGTGCTGCAGTGTGTGGCGACTGACCCCGGCCGGATCTCAGACTGGTGGCGCACGGCGCTGTAGCGGATGGCGATGGTGCAGGACTTGGACAGGGTGCGAGCCGACTCGCCTACAATCAAGGAGCGGACGAACACCATGGTGCCGTAGGTCAGCTTGGAACTGGGCGGCTTCACGTACGTCCCGTCCGGCTCCACCTGGTGGAGAAAGAATCCCCAGTTTGAACTCAGGATTACTGCCACTTACTGGAATCAGCATTTTAAGGATTTATCTAAACAGCAGGGTGGTAACAATGTTCATATTTTACATTTGGTACCAATCTGAAGAAAAATATTTGAAACTCAATAACAATTTCATAATTTTGTCCAAAAGCATATAATTAATTATAATTTGATGTTTTAACCCTAGTCATGGTAAAAACAATAAGTAGAAGAGAATTCAGCTCTCATTTAATAATATCTATAGATCTATCCATCTAGATCTACTTATATATGTATTTATATCTATATTTATCTAGATTTATGAATCTGTACATCTCTTTTATGTATATATACACACACCCATTGAATAAATTGTAAATATATATAAATTGTATCTTAAAGTGTGAAGATCATTTATTTGTGACTCAATAAACATCTTATTTCTTGTGTTTTTTCTTTTTTAGATCCTATTTTATCTATTTATATCTGTTTGTTTTATCTCTTTACTCTGAACCTTTTGTGTCTCGAATGAAAACGATGCTGTTATTCCCCTCCGTAAATATAATATGTTGTTATAAATTTGCCCCTTACTGTGCGACTCTCTTATTCTATTTTTTTTTTTTTTTTATTCTAGTCTGAATTTGCAATTTGCATTTATCTTGAAGTTGCTGCTGGTACATCTAATCTCGGGACATTAAAGAATATTTCTATCCTATTTTAAAATCCTTTATGGACATTATTTTCCATTGTGTCCCAAGGATTAATAAAGAACAACCAAAAACGTTGTGAATTGGAAAATCTCAGTCAGATCTGGCAACCCTGTTTTCGACGCAACTGAACAGAGTTTTAATGTTTTCAAGATCTCTATGAATATTATCTTTTCAGGAAGACAATCAAATCACCTTGGAGTATTTCATCATCATATTCTCTCGAGGAATCCTCACATTCTCCAATTTCAGAAATCCGTTATCAACTTCATTAAAGCCAAACTTGGGGCCAATATCACCGACTACGATTCCTGCAGCAGAGAAGCAGAGAAGAGCATGAGAGACGGGTGGATTTTCTACAAACGCTACGTCCAAAGAAACCAGACAAACTGAGTTTACCCGGCAGAGGTTCGTGAGTCTTCATGTCTCGGATGGGAACGATGAAGGCATGCAGACCGTGGCAGTTTCCCAAACTGTACAGCTGGGCCAAAACGATGGCATGATTGGAGGTCTTCCCAACTGGAACAGGAGACGACAGAGAGGGGATGATTTCTGCTCTGCCTGAAAGCCCAGACCATCGGAGTGCGGGGTTATCAGGCGGCAGTTTTGTGGCTGTGATTGCGCTTACGTCCTCCAGGCCACCATTTGATGGAGCTGACGGTGGGACTATTCAACACAAACTCCTGGGTGGCCGGATCGTACGTGGCTGTGGTCTCCAGGCCTCTGAGGTGTGTGCCTGCATCCAGAAAACATATAAATCCCCACAGAGCTTTGGTAAAATAACAGTAATATGGAACATTAGGGATGCACGATATTGGATTTTTGGTCGATATCCGACATGTCGATATACCGATATTTCATTTAATACCGATATTTTGTTCCTATATTTATTTACTGAATATATATGGCTTTCTCTACTGTGGAATTACACTACTGCATTATCTTTATCAATTTAGCCTGCAAAAAACCCCGCAAATACTAAAAAGAAGGCTGAAAATGATGCAACACTTTCAACTTGCATTATGCTTAATGTAACATTCATCTGCTCTCTCTAAAACAATAACAACACTCAAACAGAGCAAATTTGTTGTTGTTCTGCAGCCATCATTGTCACTGGTTTGTCACATAAAAACAAACCAGTAAGTCACTTTTATATCAGTGAGTTATTTTGACCGAATGGCCGATGTCTGATATAAAATTTTACAGCTGATATTTGCCGATACCATGCCAATAATATCGTGCATCCCTATGAAATATATTTCACAGTTGGACAGTATAACAACCTGCTAAGGCCACTTGGGTTCAAATTATCCCTAAAAATTTATTAGAAATTATTTAAATTCAAAAAGCCAATTCAGTTTTTAGGTACAACACAAAAGAGAGACGCAGCTTGTCGTGTTTGACAGATCTTAACGTAATTCTGACAGAATTAGTACGGCAGCCACAGGTAAACACCTGTCCTTAACCAACACTTCGAGGTGAAGGAGAGGAAAGATGGTTCATCTAAATGAGGCATTAGAGACAGGGATACATTTCTAGATGTTATTCTAGAGGTACAAGAGTAAACAGTAAGGGAAGAAACAAACATTTAGCTGCAGTTTTTAGTTGCTGTAGATGGAAGATTATCAGCTTTAGTAAATCAAACTTGGATTTTTCTCATTAGAGTAAATAAACAAAAGCTACAACAAGATAAAAATGAGTTTTAGAGTCAGTCTCAGAGCTGAAATATTTTACTGTCAAACAGTAATCCTGAAAAACTTTACCATAGATCAGGGGGTCTGCGACCTGTTTGAACCTTTCACAATGGCTCTTTATTACTGTAGCTAAAAATCATAAATAACTAACTAATGTTTTTAAACATTAACAAATGGATGGGCTGGTAGTTCTTCCAGTTTCTTCATGGAAAAATCTAGAAAACCTTCTGCAACAGAATAACACTAAAAAATATGATCGTTGTCACCAATACCAGATCTGGAGGGGTTTTTTAATATTGGGATCGATACAGATATTAATATTGGATTGGTGCATCTCTAATTGTAATGAGATTAAACACTGGGAAAGATCCTGAGAGTGGGAACTGTTCAATACTGTAAGAAAAAAAAAAAATCACCCTTTAAATTAAATTTTAACATCCATAAATTTACTTTTTTTCCCCAAAACACCTGATCAGACAGAAACATTTAATCAACTCTGATTTTATCAAAACTAATCCCTAATTTATTGAGAATCGTTCCTTTAACAAATACACTGCCGGTTTGGACGGCTCCGTTCTTGTTTTACCGTGGCCAATCTCGGTCTGAGCGTAGGTGCCGATGATCTCTAGGTTCCAGGCGGGCATGAAGAACCGGTCCATTTGAGCTGGGCTGGCCTGGTTGAGCAGGGTGGGCAGGAACATCGCCAAATGGAGGTCCAAGGGCGATGGCCTGCCGGGGTGCACACAACTAGGCCGCGCAAGGGGTCGGGGGGGGGCAAACAGAACAGCAGAGCAGGAGGGAAGGATGTGGAAAAAGGTGTGAGGATGGAAGGCATCCCATAGAAAGTTTAAGCACATGAATCAGAAAAAAGAATCAATTTTTTTTTATTCCCAGAGGAGAAATGTGAATGATTTGCATGGTTCAAGATGACAGAGAGGAAAGCAGTGAAAAGAGAAGACAAAACAGCTTGTGAGCATGACATGCATATTGGAATAGTTGATTCAAGCAAATGATTGTCATTATTGAAACTTCACTCCTTCATGTTCCATTTAAACCATTTACATCTCCCTTCAGTGTCTGAATGAGTCAGAAATTTGGTCCTAAACCAGCGCAAAAACATTTACGAAACACCAGAGCATCAGTCCAAAACGTGGAAGTAGCTTCTTCTTCTCTCGATTCGGACCTAAAGCAGGCAGATGCTGCACATTCAGAGGCCTCATTAGCCTCCCCAATCACACATCCCATAATCTCTGGTTGCCATGGATCTCAGCAGCCAGTCCAAATGCAGACTAGGAAGGCTCAGATTATTACTAATGTGAATTATTTGTTATTTTTACATGATTTGTAAAAGTTGGAAATCAATTATGAGACACTGATCAGGCACACGAAGCGTCGTGAGTTATAATAAAGAAAAGAGAGTAAAATAAAAGGAAGTTTTTGAGCTAACTGATGACGGTAGCAGGCTCTGAGGAAAACTGACACTAAATTATGGTAATTAGTTCACTGTGTTAACTCTACAACAGGTGCAGAAGCATTTTAGGACAGTATATTGTTAGAGAATCATCTCTTATTAGCAGATAAAATGCCGTCCTCGTCTACATAATTCAGATCTGTCAAACACGCACAAGAACTTTCCATCTCTCCCCATTGGTACGATTTTACATTTAAAAAACGGTTGTTTTCAACATCAAATAAGGGCCTTATGAATCGATTCAGTAAATAATTTAGCTTCAGCATCCAGGACTGACCGTGACCCATCTCAGTTTGGGCATATGTGCCCAAAACCTGGAAGGACTCTGCCAGAGGCAGCCATTTCTTGGCCTGCTGGGGGTCGCACAGCCTGCGCAGGCTTGGGATGAACATGACAACATGCAGCCCGAAAGGTTGCTGCTGGTTCCCTTTAACCATACTGGATGAAGAGGAGTTGAGGTTCAGGTTCAATAAATCAACAGACAACACACACAATAACTGATATTAAACAAGATATGTGAAGGTAAAAGTGACCTATCGAACATTATTTCAGCCTGACGTAGAAAAGACGTCTCAATGATCAATAATTTAATTATAATTTACACTGATGGAGAAGTTCAATGAGCAAAAATAATAAATAAATTTTACATTCGTTAAAAACTGTATTTTGGTGTCTTTTCTGTTTATTGAAACTCCATAAGACTAAAATAGTTTTATATAGCTTATAAAAATGGCAGACCAGTGATTTGTTCCACAAAATCCCAATAAAGTAGATTAAAGTTTCTGGTTGCAACGTGACTTCTGTTAAAAGGTTGAAGTATGAATCCTTTAGCAAGGCACTGATCAAACTTATCTACTCTTTACTGTAGAAGTGGTACAAGCAGGCAGCCACTCACCCTTCGACACACTTTTAATCTCTTCTGAACTTTGCTCAGACTTTTGTTTGCTTCAAACCCACAGAGGACTCCACACACATTTTTCTACACTGTCCATTATGCTGAGTATCAAATTGAAGCAACTGCAAATCTGCAGCTGACCTTCTGACTAAGATGATTAAACTTCCTGAAAAACGGGGCCTATTTGGAGAAAAGATTCATCCGTATTGCTTCCTGATTTTAGCAGCATGAGTGACAAAGCAGGTCCTATGGATAAAGCACAAAATTTGAATAAAATCTACACAAAATATTAATTTTTCAAGCACAACAATGTATGTTTTCCTGGTGTTTGCTGAATATTTTTTATTTTAAACATTGTAGTAGGTGGATGGTGTCTTTAAAATCCCTTGTGCTGGAGCAGAACTCAATACATTATCATAGTTTAAAGCAATTAAATGAATACTAACATAATATATTAAGACAATTAAGTATAAGTATTCAAAAAAATAATTATAAAAGTATCAATGAATTGAATTAAAAATCATTTTTATATATTTTCCAACTCAATTGAAATTTGTCCTAAGCTTTTGTCAACACCGTCAGACATAAGAATGTAAAAAAATAAAATAAAATTCAGGCATTATTGGGGGCATCAGAACTTCTGAGGACCCCATGACCTTTTCCTTTTTACTCACTAGATTGTCACTACCTTCAGTTCTGCATCAACTCCTTCAGATGGACTTTATGTTGTTTTTTGTTTTAAATAATATTTCTTTTGCTTCTTGAGAGGCATTTGACTGTACAACTGTGTAAAAATATCACTAATAGGGTCATTAAAAAATTATTTTATATTTATTTTTGTCAGATGGTGATGACAAAGTTCTGGGTCACGTCCATTAAAAATTTTATTTTCCAAAAATGTTGCAACTGGGAGCCTGCACCTTAGCATCTTTACATTTCCAAAACATTATTTGTCATATTTGTATACATAAGCTTGAGGAATAATTCAAAAAAATTTGGGAAAATTTAAACCCATTTTGTCCCACTTCTCAAGAATCACTGAGCTACGTCAGGATTTACTGTTGGGTGGGTTTGGATAGCAGAGACTTGGAGTGTAATTATAAAGTTCATTTAGTGGTTTTAGAACAGCTCTGCACTGTAGTTAGTTAATGGTATACTGTCACAATAAATCAATTAATCACATGGTAAATTAAAACAAACTCAATCATTTCCATTTGCATCATTAACCTTTTTCTTTTTTCCTCTTTTTTTCTACCAATATTGATCTTCAATTTGATGCATTTATCTCAATGTACCTCAATGTACCTGTTTAAGGACAATTTTGTTTACAGAATCTTAATACGTCATTTTATTAGTTGTTTCTGTTGTTTTGCTTATTTATTTTGGATATTTAAAATGTCTTCCAGCTCCAGTGTTAAATGTTCATTTGAAACTAAAGTTTATTGATCTTTGAGAACGTATTCTTGCATTATGATGCAATTATTACTTTTATATTACTAAAAATGGTTTCCAAACAACAATATTATCGTTTATTGCAACAACTTCTGTTCAGCAAAATATGTTATCATGACAGACCTATAGGTACACTGCAGTCCTGTCTGGGAAATATTTAGTCTGCTTGATTGGAAAATAATTTCCTTTCATAAATGAATCTATAAACAGCGTTTCTTTTTTGAGAGCTTCAATTTTTGGTTAATGCAAACGGCAGAGAATCGTTTTCTTGCCAGCGTCGTTCTCTGTCTGCGTACCTTTTGTAGTGATAGATTTCCTCCGGGTCGGCGATGCCATACTCTCTGAGCTTCAGGACCATCTGGGCGCTTTTTCGAACGGCCTGGTCATAGCGTTCGCTGCGAGACAGGAAGTTTGGGTCGTCCTCCTTGAAATCTGGGTCACTGAAAACCAGAGCCTCTACAGAAGACGAGCAAAACATTAAACTACATGTCAACAGCTGAGAGAAGGAAACTTTTGAGTATTTTTTAAGTATGGTCATACAAATCTAATGGATCACTTTTTGCTTTTGTACATTACTTGACAGTAAAATTCAGAAAACTACAGAAATATCAATAAGAAAAGTGTTTTTGAATGTAAATTAATACCGACACCAAAAACTGGTGTCGGTATTAAAAAGCCTTTGTAGTCAAGAGTTGATTTGTCTCAATTATTTTTATTTTATTTACCTGATGATTACCCCTGCTGTCACTTTCGTTTGTCCAAGAATCAGAAAAACACAAATAAAGGACAGAACTGAGAAATTTTTCCTTCCTTTCGTCAGTGGCATTCAAGTCAAATGCTTCAAAATAAATCTACATTTCTTTTTTTCATTGGTAAATATTGTGATGACAATATTCCTACTTGTTTATTCTTCATCTGTGCTTCCATCATCTGCTACCTTTATCACTTTGGGCATTGTAAACTGTGTCCAGTGTGAACACCAAAGACAGAAAATACTACAATCATATGTAAAATAGAAGTTCATAAGCCTTGAAATATACTGCACAATATTTACTGCACTCCAAACAGTTCACAAGGGTACAAATATTGTACACACTGTTATCTGTGATCTATTGCGCAGTCCTAAATGTTACCCTTTTATACAAGTCAAAGCATTTCTTCCTAATCTCCCTCTAATTTTAACTAAGCTGAAAAAAGTGCAGAAAAGCCCATAATACCGTCTGATGAGTTTACTTTATACAATAAAACTTTGAGAGTTTTGATGGATTTTATTAATGGGGGGATAATTTCTTAGAAATCATAGGGAAAAAATCGAATTAATTTGATCTCCCGTTGGTTTAAAATGTTCAGCAACAGAAATAGTAAAAAAGAAAGTACAAAATGAATCAAAATATCTTCATAGCATGAGACCAAAAATGCTAAAAGGAAATGCTGCTCAGTTCTTTAAAATATCAGCGTTAGCTGTTTTTTCTTGGCATTTTCATGTCTTTCTAAATAACACTTTAGAAAGACTCATAACATATCCAAAAGGAATAACATTAACAGTGTAAAGAACATACTTTTTAATTATGCCATTTTTTCCTTTTTGTTTTTTTTTTAATAGAAATGTAACATGCCATTGAAGAAAATGTACTAAACATAAAAACTTGTTCTTCAAGTTAAAAATCTAAACAAATTTCTATTTTTCTTCAGAGTCTTGGATTTTTTCTGGCTCTAAACACATTTGTTTTGCGGAACTGATGGTAAAATGGCTTTTATGGTAGTAAAGGTTGCTGTACTGTGATAAGAAATGCTGCTTAGCCTGATGTTTCTTTGAGATGGCAACCAACTTACAAGGCCTATTCAGTTAGGATCCAAAAAACAGAAAAAATAAAACGCTAAACATGGACTTGACATGACTCAATTGATAAATTTGATAAATGTGCACAACGGCAGCTGTAAAACTATATTTCAAGCTCACCAATTTGTCGTCTTCTTTTGGTCTTTTCCGGGCCTCCGTCCAAAATGTACGTAAGTTTTTCGACGTCAAACGAAGCATTTTGACGTTCTCGTGTGATATCAGGATTCATGGCTCTATGAATAGAGCGAAAACCTCGTCTTTACGGGCGAAAAATGAGCTAAAAAGTGTTGAACAATAAGTAACCTGCTGGACCTGGTTAATGTCTCTACTGCGCAGCCGCAGAGAGGTGGGAACGGTTACGTATGGTCACGTGACACACGTCCCGGAAGTGTTTTCCGGAGAGCTCTGTGATAGGTTAACTTCCTTACAGTTGATAAACATGTCGATGCTTCCTCCAACCGCAGTGTTTCGTCTTCCTTGGGAAGTAAACTCAATGAAAGAAGGAGAATCAGTGCGGACATTTGGCAGGTCGGGATTTAGGAATCGGTTCTGACCCATAAGTTTATAGTTATGTCGACCCCCAGGATGGTTGACTAAAATCAGTCAGAGTGTACCTGGGTTGGCTGCAGGGCAAATTTCCAACATTATATCTTGATATATTGCTTTTATTTATTTGTAACTTGAAATTGTTGCCTTTCCAGACTTGTTTGCTATCAGCCGGATGAATCCAGAGCCACCCTAACAGCCCAGCATGCTTCCCAAGAACACCGTGTGTTTGTCCAAACCCAGTTTGTTGAGCCATTTAACCCAATCATTGGAGCCCAGTACCTGGTTCTGGGTGAGACAGAAATGTATGAAGGTAAAAGATACCTCTGTGATTTAGTTTAGCTTCTCTGATGCTCTTATTAAAGCAGCTGGTTATGACCGAGAGATACAAAGTTGTTGGCACACTGAAAAATTTAGTCATTGGGATGATAATGGGGTGAATTTAGCACTGCTTAGGTCATGACTATACTTGTCCTAATAAGAAAGCAATCAATTAACTGCATGATAAATTAAAGTAAGCCTGATAGTTTTCATTCTGATGTTTAATATTTTTGAAGAAAAATTTTGTTTACAGATATCATAATCCATTTTTTATGATTTAAGTTGTAAGTGGTGTCTATTTATTGGTTTTGGTTGTTAAATATCCAAATACTATAACTGGAAGGTATTCAAAATATCTTCCACTTAAATGTTAAGTGTTCTTCACAAAAGAACACTTTTTGTGAAAGTTGATCTTTGATAGGGAAAACTCTCAAAGACCAATAATAGTATAATGATCATTTTTAATATATTGAAAATTGTCTCAAACAATATTGTCACTTATAGGGACAATTATTGTTATTTGTTATTGAGACAGACCAATCAAAGTACTTTACCTAAGAGCCAGATAATCACACAAATGAACTCGCATTCATACAGATAAGCCCAAAAGTTTGCATATTTATGCTTAAATTAATCTTTTTATTATACCGACAGCTTTCTTTTGACTGATTGTTTTGGAGTGGTCCAGACATTCTTCACTTTAATCTGTTAGAGTCACATTGACTTGTGCCAAGAGGAAGCTGGAATTGAACCCACAACTTTGGGATAGCAAGATAACTACTCTTTTCTAATTCTTCTGCTAACACTGTACATATAAAATAAATAAATAAATAAATAAATAATTTTTCATAGCATCTTCCACAAATATCAACATCTCATAGAAGAAAATGTATCAGTACACTGTTGTCTTTCTTTAAAAAGATGGTTCTTAAAACATAACAAATGTTCTTTAGTAGATATTTTTCAGAAATTATAAGAAGTCTTTTTTCAAAAGATCATGTAATATTTGCAGTTCTAAATCAGTTTTATTTAGCTGGACTGAGGGGAAAATGGCTTTTTGAATCATAAGTATTGAAAACTCTGACCCACCCCACATCCGTTTGTCTGCAGGTGTCGGTGTGATGGTTCGCGCCCGTGTGCTGAACTGTGTTGACGGTGTAAACACTGCACTTCTGCAGAAGGCTATCACTGAGCAGAGGAGCTTCTTCGCCGAGAGGGAGTGCAAGCAGGGGGAGGTTACACAACCGCAAGATGCAACTTGATAAAGGTCTTCATGCTGTAATGCTAGCGGGCCCACAGCAATGTTCAGAGACTTTTGTACCCATATTATCTTTGTCAGCTACTTTGGGACAATGAAGCTAAGAGTCAGTCTAGTTCCCAGAAGATAGATTGGGTCCATATGTTGTATTTTTGTCAATCTCTGAGGTTTATGATTGTTTGTAGCAGATTTTTGTGCTAATTCTGCTTGATGTTGTCATTTCACAACTTGTGAACAAATGTTATGCCAAAGCTCCTGTACAAGTAGCAGATTCACATACCTCCATTATGTGGATGACAATAAACTAGGAATATTTTCTACTGTCAAAATCAGGTATATTTCTGTATATATTTGTAATAAAAATAATATCCTGGTTAAACGAAACGAAACATAATAATGGGTGATGTCTTATTATGGAATAATTTTCTTTGAGGCGTTAACCGCCACAAAGGAAGAAATGTCGGTCCTGATTTCCAGAGACGAAATGTTCAGTTTGGGTTTAAAAGCCTCCAGTGTTTCACCGGCAAGTCGAGGGTTTCTGAAGCCGATCCTTCACAAATATCAAGCAGAAGTCTTAACTTTAATTTGTTTAGGAAATTATTCTTGCCTAGTGAACGCTGCTTCTTATGAGTTGTGGTCTGTTCGTATGGCCAGCTATGCTTGAAGCTGAAACGACTTGAAGCTCACACTTACAATTTGGTTTCAGAAGAGGACCACACATTTAAATGGACCTGCTAAAAGAAACACAAACTACAGGATCTGGTAAAAATTACCTAAAGCCAAAATAATGCATCAAACTTTTGTGGAAACTCATGAGGACAACATTTTAAAGCAGTATACTAGATGGTGACAGAAATAGAAGATATTGTCAAAATTCTGACAGAAAATGTTAACTAAAATGAAGGAGATGTAACACTTCAAGAATGTGTCCCATTAGTGATTACTATGTATTTTAAAATGGTCAAGTCAAGGGTATTTTCTTAGTATTTAACTTTAAAATAGTTAGAATTACCATCAAAGACAGCCAAAATACCACCAGGAGTTCTTGTACCTCCATTTAGAAAACCAGGGCCTTAAAGGAACAGTATAGCTTGATGTCATCTGCATAGATATGACAGTAGTGATCTTTAAATCTGTTTATCACCTGTACCTATACGGATTGCTTCTGTTTCTACGAACCTGCAAGGAAAAGCAAGTTTTGACAATAGATGAATGGATGCATTTAGCAGAACAGTCATAATAAAAAGTGAAGAGTCAAATGCTTTTTAACCATCATAAGTTAATTTTAATCATATCTGATTCTTCATGAAATATCTAACAATTTCAAGTTTTAAGTGAAGAATTAACACAGAATCAAATCAGTCTGTAAAATTATGCCCCGATATCCCTAATTACACAGCAATATTCACAATAAACAGTATTTATGCAGCATTGGTCACTTTATTTTGATCCAAAAAGGATCAAACAACAAATATTCCTATGTATGACTCTTGGTTAAACAAATGCAACTCAACAGCAATCACCCTGGCAACTTGACAAACAGTTTTATAATATATGTCTTCTCCTGAGTTAATATATATACGTATGTAATAGTCCCTTGACAAAAGTAGCAGCAGAATACATAATATATTTTATTACCAAGCTAAGAAAACAACCACTAAATAGTAAACATAAATTAGTTGAGTGTAGTGTAAGAAAAGAGAATAGCTTAATAACAGTCAATAGCCTACTCAGAACGTGACCCAACTCAGAATGTCGGCACACTCAGTTGTTGGCATTCACGATTTAATTTTCAGGCCTCATAAAGAAAACAGCAGGCTCAGTTAAACTAGCAAACAATGCAAGCCACAGTCGAAACCAATCTACCAGGTTTCAACAGCAGAAGCAGAAATAAAACCTAAAATAATTGTACTAAACAACAGCAGCAGTTACACACGCCCCAACCCACCAAGCAAATGTGCAAACTACATTTATGGCATCCTTCAATTGTTTGTTTTGGTATATTATCTCCCACAAATTATCTAAGCTTTTCACTATGCATGGAAACAATCAGTGTTTGTCCGGATTGTGGTTTGACTGTGCTTCTCAACATGCAGCATGCTCATGGCAGCTACTCCTGTTTTAAGTAACCCAATCTCTCAAACACAACCACAGGAATAAATCCACAAACAAAAGTTTCAGGACCTCCATTTCCAGATATTTTGAAGTTTATATGCAAGCTCATATTCAACTGGTTAATAATTCAATTGGTTAATAATCCAGATGCCACAGGGCATCACTATTACATTGCAGACGCATTGTAATACAATAATCTCCAACAAACATGACTGTCACTAGCTTTTTGTTATCAATGAAAATTATCTTATTCTAGCCAACTCTAGTACACTTACATAATATGATGTTGATTAATGTACACTGTCCTTTGACAAATGAATACATTTGAAAAGCCTTTGCCATTTTTCATTGCCTTGTTTCATCGACTCACCCAGAAAACCTTATTGACTGACAGGAACATAAACTTTACAATGCATTTTGTCATGTGTTTTATGCAGTAACTCTATCTCTATTCTTTGTTAGGAATGGATCCTTAAGTTGTACACCTTTTATATGCTCCTTTTCAAACTGTAAGCAACTGCATGTCCACACAAAATAAATGCACAGATTCCTTGACCTGTTGGAGTAATCATCGTGGCCTTGGATTAGTTTACTTGTTCTTAACTCTAAATTCAATTCCAAAACTTTTTAGGCAATGTCGTTCACCTACTGAGTCAGGAGAGCCACTGAGTCTCCCCACAAGCCAAACATCAGGAGACTTCCCAGTTAAAGCCTGACCTCCTGATTAATTTATTCCCTCTTACTCTCTTCTCCTAGTGACATCAGATTGTTGTGGTGTTAACTGCAAGTTAATCTAGACATTAAAATATCTTGAAGAGCAGTATGCTGGAGAATAGCTTGGCTCTTTGGAGGAGGCGGGTAGCATTGGTAAGCCAGATGCTGTGTCTTTCCGACAGCGATCCAGAGCTTGCTTGTAGTTGATCTTCTCCTTTGTGATAGGGTCAATGATATCTCTGACACAGTGTTCGCCGGTTTGTAGATCCTTTTTTGTTGTACTGTCAATCTTTTTAGATTCAATGGCATCCAATAAGCTAACTCTACGACCAGTGGCAGGATCTACCAGCCCCCCAGTCAGGTATTGTGCCTCCATGTATCGAATAGCTGAATCTTTTGGCATCCAGCCTTTCTGAACAGCTTCTCCCACAGACAAACAATCTTTGGTCACGGGGTC